>JASAMX010007328.1:0-31587 GCA_030248175.1 Microlaimidae sp. YZB2_3
TCACACATACACACACACACACACAGACACACACACACACACACCCACACACACACACACACACACACACACACACACACACACACACACACACAGACATTACGTCTATTTTGACATGCATGTAACGTTTTGTGCAAAAGTTTGTAATGTTTTTTAAAATGTAATCTTTTGAATAAAGAAATCTGTTTTTGAAAATGCTATGGGGCGATATTAAGTTTTTCGCCCAGAGTGTAACAATGAAGAGGGGCGACGGAAGGGAGGGTATGTAGAGAGGAGAACGGGAAGTGAAATGCGGGAGACACACTACGCGAGGCCTGTGAATGCGGGAAGAATTACATATTGATTTTTTACTTCCAGCGTGCAATAACTGAACGCTGCGGAGAGAACAGGGGAATTAAAAAAATTCCTGGGAGGCAAGTGAAATTCCAACAGCGGGCGCGGCCTAAATTACCAAGATGCAAAGCAGGAAAATTGCACACAAATTTAAAAGGAAATCCCAGTAGCAGCATTTATAAAAAAAGCCAAAAAAATACCCAAGCAAAACAGTGGTGTAGTTACGCTACAAAGCGTCATGAAACAATAAAAAACGAAGTCGTAATAATTTTTTAACGGTCTTTTACATGAAATTTTAAATTTTTAATAGAAATGTGTTACAGCTTTGCCATGTAATTTTACCAAAAACAGACTATTATATTATAAAGTTAAAACGAAATCATAGAATTTCATTGGTTTAGTTGGTGTTTTTGTCAAAATTTTTATTCTGCACACGTCTTGTGGCGTGCATTAACTAATAAAATCACCAAAAATGCCAAATTGGCTCAACCCAAAGTTCATAGGCTTATTATAAGCTCAATAATGGGTTTTTTTGCACAAACGAATGCTTAAAAGATTGCTTGTGGCGCCTAGAATACATTTTGGCAGTTTTATAAACAAAACATCAAAAACAAAAAAGGTCATTTTTTTGGAACCCCAAAAAAATTTTGGGGGTCCATACCCGAAAAAAATTTTTATTGTGTAGGAACGAGAAAAAAATTGGCGGACATTTAATATATAACAATATGATCAATATCGTATACACTTCGAGCAGGAAGCAAAACAAAATAAATAATTCCGACAGTGTATTAGCACGATCAAAATTGGCGCAAAATCGCGAAAACCGCGCGCATTTAACGCATCATAAAAAAATTGAGCGAGCCGATTTTGCTCAAACTTTCAGAAAAAACTCAGAAAAGTATGTTTTAATAGCATACCAAGCGGCGTTTCTTATCTCGTACTAATAAAAAAGTTTTGTTTTTTTTTTGGGACCAGGTTTTTTTCACCGCATCGGCTGTAGTGATGACGTCATCGAAAAACATTTTTTCCTAACCTTTTCAAATACTAGCCAAGAGTCTAAGCTATGCTTCCATATATGTCCCGCATATATTCTAAACTCCGTTATGGATATATAACATTTCAAAGTTCGAGTTTTGTCGCCAGTCCGCATCATTTTTGTATAGACTATAGTTCTGGGCGCGCATTCTGACTCGCGGTTAAAATTTACCCCAGGTTAACTTTTTTTTACGTGTTTAAGGATGCGAGTGAAAAATCAATTTTACCTAGGTAAAAGTCGGGTTAAATTTTTTCTATTGTTTTAAGAATAAGAATTTATCCAACTCGAGAGGTGGTTAAATCAAAAATATATAATATACCGAAAAATGTGCAACTCCTATATAAAAAAGTACAGAAAAGGTGGCCTTTATAATGAGCCTCTCCATTTAAATGACACTCTCCACTATAATGGCATAGTAGCCATTTTAATTCGGCGAGTTAAAATGGAGAGGAAGCTATTATAATAGCCATTTATTGACTTAATTTCACTTCATATATACTCAAAAGTCTAATACTGTCCGGGCCGCACGAGTTTCCCCGTGTTGGTTTAATACTGTCCGACACGCAGAAACTCGTGCGGCCCGGACAGTATTAGACTTGTGAGTATATATGAAGTGAAATAAGTCAATAAATGGCTATTATAATAGCTTCCTCTCCATTTTAACTCGCCGAATTAAAATGGCTACTATGCCATTATAGTGGAGAGTGTCATTTAAATGGAGAGGCTCATTATAAAGGCTACCTTTTCTGTACTTTTTTTATATAGGAGTTGCACATTTTTCGCTATATTATATATTTTTGGTTAAATATTTTCTCCCGCAGGATTAATTTAATAAAAAATAAAATACGCGCATTGATTAAATTTTTTATTTTGCGCTAGGTGGTTTCGTGGCGCGAGAAAAAAATTTTAAAAAAATTCATTGCAATCATTTTCTGTCCCGTATGCGGCAGGTTTATTTATTTACAATATATATTTATTTTTTTATTTTTATTGAAATGGATTTTTCGGGGTAAATATAAGGGTTTCTTCAGAATGCGACCCCTGGGCGCACATTCTGACGCGCGGTTAAAAGTTACCCCAGGTTAACTTTTTTTACGTGCTTAAGGATGCGAGTGAAAAATCAATTTTACCTGGGTAAAAGTCGGTTAAATTTTTTCTATTGTTTTAAGAATAAGAATTTATCTAACTGGAAAGGTGGTTAAATATTTTCTCCCGTAGGATTAATTTAATAAAAAATAAAATACGCGCATTGATTAAATTTTTTATCTTGCGCAAGGTGGTTTTGCGGCGCAAGAAAAAAAAATTTAAAAAAAATTCATTGCAATCATGTTCTGTCCCATATGCGGCAGGTTTATTTATTTACAATATATATTTATTTTTTTATTTTCATTGAAATGGATTTAACGGGGTAAATATAAGGTTTCTTTAGAATGCGACCCCTGAATAAGCCTCTTTTACTGTTCGAGAGAGGGTACAAAAAGAAAAAAATAAAATTTGAAAAAAAAAACTGAGTTTTCGTAGTTTCTCAAATTTAAACCTATACTTCATAAGAATTGCTACGCGATGATATGTTTCACTATGTTGAAGTGTTTTAATATATCAGTTTGTGCTAAGCAAATTTTGGTTTTTTATTTAAACGTCACATTATTTGGAAATCATCACTAGAATAGTATTTTCGTGAACAATGATTTCGAATTAATAAAAATAAAGTTGAAATTTGTGTTTTAAAACTAATTTTAAACCTACATAGGTTTTTTTTAAATGTTTTGGTTGTAAAACTATTTAAAATTTTAAAAATTAATTTTAAAAAGTCCATTCCAAACTTTTAAATTAGGCATTTTCTGTAATTGAAACATTAAAAAGCTGGAAACCAAGCGCGCCAGCAGTGCCGTACCTTCGAAGCGGCAAAAAACTAAAAATCCCCAAAAACTGCTTTTGCTTTTGTAATATTAAAAAGTATTTAAGAAATTTGGAAGAAAAGGGGTCGAGATTTTGAACAATAAATATTTGAAATATTTTAAACCGTAAAATGTACTAGTCGCTTGCTGTTTCTCAATTTTCCCCTACATATGATTGGCGCTAGTAGTTATTGTACCCCCTTTCTACACTAAAAAACCCTTATTCAGAGCTAGTCTATAATGATAGTCCAAACTATCACCTTAATTTAAAACACTCAAATTGTCATAGTGACATTTTATGAAAACTGAAAATAAGCTGAAAAACTTTGTTTATGAGTTTTTTAAGGGCTAAAAATTCTGAATTGGAGACAGTTTACAATTCGCTCTCAAGACAATTCGCTTGCTGGACAATTCGCTCCCTGTGCGATTCGCTCCCGTGACAATTCGCTCTCTATGGACAGTTCCCTCCGTGCACAATCTATTTTCTCGCGTTTGTATTTTTTTTGCTCTTGATTCCTAGTTCGAAAGGTTTTTTTAATTTCAAATTAGCGTAATTTCAATAAAACTTACTTTTCTTGGGAACAGTTTGCTTTCTTGCAATGAATTTCTGGCTTAATTTTCGTTTTAAATTTTAAACTTGAGGTTAATTTTGCATTTTCAATTCCGAAAAATATTAAATAAAGGCTGCCATTTTAATAAAATATTGTTTTCTATTGTCTTTTTTGTGTTTTGTTCGCTGTAATTTTGGCATTTTCACATAGAAACTAAAATTAAAAATAAAGCGAAATGTGTATAAAAACCATTTCGCTTCTTTATATATAACTTTTGTATGAATTTTAAATTTTCTGTTGTTAGGAAATATATGAAAAACACCATACATCAAACAAAACCATATGCAAACATAATGTTTAGCAACTATATCAGGATGTTTTTCACTTAGTTTTTATTTAATATCAATTGATGTGTCTCCTTCCCGTCACGCTGATTAATTTAAAACAAAAATTGTCTTTTTTTGTTCAAAGGTTTATTAATAACGGCGCCAGAAAGAAATACATTCTGTATAATATATTCGGTAGAATTTCTTCTGAAATTCTTTTAAATTTATAACAAACGAAAACTTTATTTTTTCTATGCCTAAACGAAAGCTTAAAAAAATCAAACTAAAAAAACCTTTAAAAAAGCCTAAAATTTTTTTAAGAATGGCGAGTAATTTTGAAAGAAGACATTTTTTCCGAAGACATTTTGCAGAAGGTATTTCTTCTGGACACAATAATAATATCCGTCCGAGAACTGCGTTATATTGGAGACCGTTTCCAAAAACAAGCTTATTTGCATCAAATTGTTAATGTAAAACTTTTTTAATAATTCCTTGACCATTACGTAAATTTGTTAATACTTTAATATAAATTTTTTTTTCAGTGGCCAAAGTGGAAAGGCACTATTCATTAAAAATTGTGCCCGCGAGATATCCTGAAAGTGAATTGTTTTGTAGAAAATATAAAATCTGACAGCCACCTTTTTTGGCAAAAAAATTGTCATTTAATTGTATCCAGCGAAAAAAAAATAATATAAAAAGCGATTAAAAAATGTAGAATCAAATTGTCCCAAACAAAATATGTTATTTTTAAATTACGGTTATAAGAAAAAAACGAGAGTAAATCGAACCATCTACGATTTTTTTAAATTCACCTTTCTAAGGATCGATTGAATTGTTAAGAAAGCGATATGTCTAGGAAGCGAATTGTCCAGGGAGCAAATTGTCCAGGGAAAGAATTGTCCAAGTAGTAAATTCTACCCAATGAAAAAGTTGTAATAAAAATTGCGTTTATAAAAAATGCCGGGAACTTTTTTTCCGGGAATTGTCCCGGAAACGAATTGTAGGGAGCGAATAATCCTGGGGTCGCATTCTGAAGAAACACTTATATTTACCCCGATAAATCCATTCCAATAAAAATAAAAAAAATATATATATATTGTAAATTAATAAAAGTGCCGCGTATAGGAGTGAAAATGAGTGCAATGAATTTTTTTTTTAAATTTTTTTCTCCCGCTGCAAAACCACCTCGCGCAAAATAGAAAATTTAGTCAATGTGCGTATTTTATTTTTTAATAAATTAATCCAACGGGAGAAAATATTTACCCACCTCTCGAGTTGAATAAATTCTTATCCTTAAAACAATGGACCTACCTTACCTAGCATAACAAAAATTGGGTCGGCGGTACCACCACGAAACAAAGTTCTTCTCAAATTAAATGCATGTTTTTGTATTATTTTTGAAACTGCAAATACTATATACAAATAAAACATCTACTTGAAAAATTTTCGTGGTTTTTTTATATTTAATTAAGCATCACAAAATGTTTTTTTTTTCTGATTAACCAAAAAAATTTACATATGAGAAACCTTAGTTACGCTTAATATAGATCTAAATAATGGTTAAAAATTAACAAAAATACTCTAAATTGTTTTAATATAGGGTAGTGCATTTAATTTCGGCACTTTTCCGAATTGGATATTTTTGATTTTGGACTATATCTTTGGTAATCCTGGAAGGAATACGACGTTTGATAGCTTAAATGAGAGCTAATTATATGTAGATGACTGTCGTGAGCTTTTTATTTGTTATTTTATGATATTTTCATGTAAAATTGTGTGATTTATAAAAAATAAAATTGTTACTCGTTTTTAGAACATGGGCATTTCATAATTACGCAATAAATTGGTTTAAAATTAAACTGTCCTGGTAAAATTTAGCCTATTTTCCGAATTTTTAATCCCCGTGGTTCTACGTTGCGTCTGTGGTGAGCAATCGTTATAAAATAAAATAGTGTAATTTCGGCACACAAATCCCTGTAGGTAAAAACGGGTTGAATTAAATGGTCGGGTATTAAATTGTAGTTGTAAATAGTTAAAAGACAATGTTGAAATGTGTAGGGGTCATAGCACTGCACTTAAACTCGATTAAGGGGGTCCTTTTAAAAAGTGCCGAAAGTAAATGCACTTTTTTCTTAAATTTTGCTCATTTTGATACCATTTGGCATTTTAGCTGTAACTTTTTGCCAGTTACACGTTGAACAACAAGTAGAAGCTTAAATTAAAGAAAACTGTCTGGAGATAATGATAGGTTTTTAAATTTTTGAAAATGACGATTTTTTGACTGAGAAACAATCGATTGTTTGTAAAATGCCGAAATTAAATGCACACATTTAATTTCGGCAATTTGTCATTTTTTTAAAACTGATTTAATTAAGTAAAAAAACTACTTTCGTACAGTGAAACTTTTGTGATGCAACGCAGTATCGTGAAAGCTTCAAAATGAGCTATTAAACATGAAAATCGGGCCATATAGTGAAAAGTTACATTGGAAAAACAAAAAAGTGCCGAAATTAAATGTACTACCCTAGTTGTTTAATCTCCGGTTTCCGAAAAAATTTGGTAAAAATTATTGGTTTCATAACGAAATTTGATTTCGCGCCGGGACCGCGGACCCAAATTTTTGTATTGCTAGGTAGGTCCATGGAAAAAATTTACTCTGGTTTTAACCTGGGTAAAATTGATTTTTCATTCCCATTCTTAAGCACGTAAAAAAAGTTATCTCGGGATAACTTTTAACCGCGCGTCAGAATGCGACCCCAGGGGCGGGTCCACTAAACGCGTGCTGACTACGTGCTGTCTTAGCACGTTGTTTAAAACTCTTGTTAATGTTTTAATTTCTGGGTTTTTTCTCAAAAAATCTAACAAAACTTCTTGTTTACTTGGCGCAAACTGATATTTTATTAATTTTATACATATTTGTTGTATATACAAACTAATAAAGCAATAACCCCTAGTTACGGGCTAGCAAAACTCCTAACTACGGTTTAAGGCTTTATTAATATTTATTTCAAACAAATATGCATAAAACTCTTTAATATTAATTTATTATATCTAAAAAAAGTCCCATAAGTTTTCTCAAGAAAAAAAACCCAGAAATTAAAACATTAACAAGAGTTTTAAACAACGTGCTAAGACAGCACCTAGTCAGCACGCGTTTAGTGGACCCGCCCCAGGGGCCTATTTCATAAAAATTGCATGTAATTAATTTACAGCTGTAAATTAATAAACGCATATTTTTCTTTTGTATTTTTAATTAAAAAGTATATTAAAAAATTTGCGTTTAGAATTTAAAAAATTACATGTCTGTAAATTCCACAGTTACGTACGTATTTTTTTAATTAATAAAATAAGAAGAAATTAAATGCGTTTATTAATTTACAATTACATAAATCTTTATGAAATAGGCCCCAGGTCCCAAAAGTTCTGGTTAAAATCGTGTTTAAATATAAAAAGAAAGCGCACTACATATACGAAATTAAAAATTCCATCTATTTTTAAAACTTAGATTTTTGATGGTCTTATAAAGAAACCTTGCCGGAAAAACTGCGTTGAGCTGTTTTTTCTTCGAAAAGAATCGTATTTTGCTGAAGCGAACGTCTGGGCTTTGGAACCGGTGGGCCTTGCTCTAGCTTGGAAAGTTCTTGTCTAATTTGAGGTCGTGGAATATTCAAATCGTCAAATTCATTCGTAAAACTATTACTATGCCAACCATGATTGACAAATGTGTTTTTACTATCTTTTTTTTCAGGTATATTTGTTGTTCGCTTGTTCAACTGATTTCTCTGACTGGCGAATTCATCCCATTCGTCATTAAAATGTTCTTTTTACAATTATCTTGGTAACTTATGTGTTCTCTTGTATTATCTCCTTTATTGTGCCAGTTCTAAGGTTTGAGTCCCGAATGAAGCACGGCATATTGTGATAATATTATCCATTGATAGGTATTGTTATGTATGCATAGTAATTGATTTTACAGTACCGCCGTGTAAAATCGGTCTTGTGTATCTGGCTTTATGCAAAATAAGTAAAATTAAAGAAATAAGTATTCTTCTTTCCATCATATTTTCTACTGTTTGCTCCTAATTAATCGCCTTTATAATGTTATATGTTTTTATATGAGAAAAACATATAAAACCTGTTGAATCCTGTTAGCCAAGTAGCCAACATGTAAAAACCAATGTTTTAGGCTTATATCAAACAGTTCTTACCATACATGGGCACGGGGGGAGGGTTGGGGGTTTAACCCCCCCCCAGATTCTGAGCCTACTCAGAAGTGGGGGGGGAGAAAAGGTTAACCCCTCCCCCAATTTTGGAAAAATGCAGAAAAAACGTCTTTAAAACGACTTCTAACTGCCTCCAAACTTAAGTTTTGAGGTCAAAATGAATGTTTTAAGCAATAAAAAGCTAAAAAAAATGCAATAAAAAGGGCTTTTTGACATAAAAATTTGCGTTTTTACCTATTTTTCCTTCAAAATCGAAAAAAACGATATGGGTAAAATGCACTCCAGAAAAAAAACGTTATGGGTATTTTGCGTTTCTCGGATTTTAACCCCCCCCCCTAATTTGGGGTTTAACCCCCCCACTCCGGACCAACTTGCCCATGTATGGTTCTTACTAATACAAAATTTTTTATAACTTTAAAATTTTTGAAAATGTTGTATAACTCAAAAAATTACAGTTTTTTTTCCAGTCACAAATATTACCTATCTTGTTTTAGGTAGGTATAGGCAAATAAAATTAGCTAACCTCAATAATTTAAGTATTGAATCAACTGTTTAACAAAAAAACCTATTCAAAATTTTTAACAAAAGCGGTTGAATAATAAAGATCAAAACTCATTTTTTAATAATTATTTATCAAATTACTTAATTTTTAACCCAAATGCAACTTTTTAAGGGCTAAATTTGGTTAATTTTTGTATATTTTGTAAAAAGGTGGAATTAAAAAATATGCGTTTTTATTTTTTAAAAAAACACGTCATAACACACAATCTTAATTGATCCACTAAAGTCTGCATTCTGATTTTCGCGGTCAGCCAGATAACCAATCAAAACAGATTTATTTTCTGATTTTTGTATTTCAAATTTTACATATTTAGAGTCGCATTTTTTTAATTTTTTTATGTGACTATCGTTTTCTGGAAAAAAAATTTTTTTTGACTACGTAATTTCGTCGTAATCGGCATAAACATTTTTTTACCACTCCTGTTATAATGTTGATAAAATATAAATATTTATTTTTTAAAATCCTACCTAGAGCGCCTTAAGCTTGACAGTACGTGTGCAATACTTTAACACAACCAAGATAATCGCTTTTTTTCTCCGAAATATTCTTTAAGTTCTGAAAGTCTGATGATGTGCTTTCTAAGTGATTAAAATCGTGAAATGAGTAATTGGAACTTTTACGAAATGGGTCTGTATGGTGTTTGTCTGTAGACGTTATTCCAGGATCCAACCACAGTTGTGAAAAATTATCGTGAGTAAATATAAGAAGTGTTTTGTTGTGCTTCAAATATAAATCGTTGCGAAATTTAGAATTCTAAAGAGCCTGCGTAGTACAATCGGAACTGTATTGACTCTGGTAAACAAAAATATTATGGTACTCACAGCACAAATAAATAACTAATAAATAAATAAGTCATTAAAAATTATTTGTTCGCTTTATATTTTAGTGAAAATCAGTTAATAATTTTTCTACTGAACCACTGGTTCTAAGGTTTTAAAGTAATTTATGAATTTTGTGAGCACACTGGATTGACAGTCTGCACTGCACTAATCACAGCATGACGTTTTGACTACATTGTAGAAAATTTTAAAACAATATTTTTAGAAAGATTTTTACCAATTAAGTTCTAATCATATTTACTCGACTCAACTGAGAGTTGGTTGTCTGGTTCGAATAATTCCCAATTGGTTCTTGAGCGCCGAATTTCAGAGTTTTGGTTGGAAATAATATTACCACGAGAAAAAGGTGTATGGTTGGAAAATAGACTTGTGGTGGACGTGGGGCTCAATCAAAAATGTTGATACAAAACATCATGTTTTGATTTTGAACTTTTAGTTTTTAAAGTTTAATTAAACCATTTCCGTCATTGCCTTTTCCTCGGTGACAACCGTGAAACCTTCGTATGACCTATCTCGTACTTCCGCCATACATAATTTCTTTTCGCTAGTATAGTAACCAGTGAGCGACCGAGATGAAATGGTTAAAGCTCTACGGTAGCAATATGCAGATTTTTCTCACGAATACAGTGTATTACTTATAGGATATTTTATGTTGCAAAAATGTGCATACTGCTTTAACCATTTCAATTTATTCGCTCACTGGGCACTATTCGCGCACAAAAAATAATGTATGACAGAAGTACAACCGAAGTCATGCGTATAGTTTAACGCGGTAAGGTTTACGTACGACATTTGCCATACGAAAGTACCACCACCCACCGTAAGACGAAGGGTTCACCTTTGTCGTACGAAGGTTTCACCGTTGTAACGGGGAAATAGGTCATCACGAGAACGGTTTAAACAATAAGCTATTTAAAAACTTAGTTATTAGGTTTTGTAATCTTTAAGAATAAAGCAATTGTTTTTAGCCATTTTGACAACTTGATTGTCAAACTTGATTATATTATTACTAGAAAAATAAAATTTTGTATGCGTTTTTCACTTTTCTAAAATCTCTGCAAAAACTTTAAAATTAAAATTTCAAAACGAAGTTAAATATGAAAAACTTTTTCACATTTTATGACAATTTTTGCTTAGCAGGGGATAATATTTTTCATTTTGAAAAATTATTTTTTGTACTAAAAAATTATTATAAATATTTAAAAAAAACAACCAGGTTTTTGGAGACAAGACAAGATTTTCACCAAAAACCATCGACATTTTAACTCTGTAAAAACAGGACTCTTCAAGAATATTTATAGGTGCCAAAATTAGAATTAAAAAAACATTGAGAACTCATGATCCTACTGATAATCCTGAACAATGGAGCTACCTCGCATAACAAAAATTTGGGTCCGCGGTCCCGCCGCGAAATCAGAATTCGTTATAAAACCAATGATTTTTACCAAATTTTTTCGAAAACCGTAGAATAAAGAACTACATATGTTAAAACAATTTCGAGTATTTTCGTTAACTTTTGACCATTATTTAGAGCTATATTAAGCGTAATTAAAGTTTCTCGTATGTAAATTTGTTTGGTTAATCAGAAAAAAAAATTTTGTGATGCTTAATTAAATACAAAAAGACAGCTAAAATTTTTCAAGTAGATGTTTTATTTGTATATAGTATTTCCTATTTCAAAAATAATACAAAAAAGCATTTAATTTGAGAGAAACTTTGTTTCGTGGTGGGACCGCCGACCCAATTTTTGTTATGCTAGGTAGGTCCATTCAAAAGAAATAGTTTTCGAATGAATTAGACATAAAATCAAGCAAAAATAGTTATGAAGTTGCGTTTTATGCGAAAAATAAAGCCCGCGGTCTCAAAAAAAAATTTTTTTTTGTTCAATCGTAAATATTTTTGATACTCTGAGTTTAATCTGGGTATCAACGAAATAAACATAAATGGCTAAGATGTAAAAACAATAAATAATTGCTTGTTCGTGTGCTTTTTTTTAACTACCGAAAAAAATTTATTTTATTTATGTTTTGTATCTACTCCTTTCGTAAACAAGGTTAACAAGGTCAACAGATCAACAAAGTAAACTCGGTCAACTAGGTAAACAAGGTCAACTAGGTCAACAAAACTTTGGACTAGGAGGTACCTAGTTACTTTTAACTCGGTCCACTTTTTTCTGAAACCTAGTTTGGGGGTTTTGTTCACATGGGCCGGCTTACGGGACATCCTAAATTTTTTTTAAACAAAAGACTACTAATGGGCCTTGTAGCGTGTAAAGGACGTACCATAAGTTAAAAAGCCCCTAAAGTTAAACCGAATTTTTAATAGCTCACTTGAAATTTGCTTTCCAATTGTTTTAATATCTGGGAACAAGAATGATAATTATTTTATTTTATTCTTTTATCTTGTAAAACAAAAAAAATAAAAAAATAGTGTGATCTCGCCGTCACCCTTAAAATCATAAAAATTCTAGTAATAATAAAATCTTGCAAACACAGAAACAATGAATCTGCAACAAGAGAGTCTCAAGACACGAGAGTCCTGAAGTTTTGCAGGTGCGACACGAGAGTCCCAAGGCCGAGACAAGAGAGTCCCAAGACACGAGAGTCGCGTCAATAATGCATTTTATTGGCGGCGGAACTGCTTATGGGCTAGCGCAATTAAACACGCCTTTAAATTTGAATAAATTGTAAATACTGTACCTAATAATCTAATTGCTTCAAAAAAAAACGCAGTAAAACCACAAAGCAAATAAAAGCATAATTAGTTACAGATATTTCATAAGTGTGTGACCTTTATGTTTTTTACTTTTTTATATTTTAAACATAACACTTTATATTACTATATAACCAAAAATATATAATACTATATAATATATTAAGGAAAAAATATGACACTCAGTCTCAGAAGCGAAACTATTTGGTGCCATTTTTTGAGCACTGCCATTAAGTGTTGTGCGCATAAAATGGCAAAACAACTGTTCTTATTGAGGCATGTGTCGTGTAAATGGGCACTGCTAAAAATGTAGCAGTGTTTTTGCGCATATCCTAGCATGCTAACTCGAACACAATGCATTTTAAAGTACACTGCACTTTTTTGGCAATCTTGTGCGCATATATGCGCATATACTGCACATAACATAGCACAACCGCGGGAAACAAAAAAAAAACGACTAAAAAACCCCTATTTAGTTTGCACACTGTACACAAAATACAAACTTTTAGTATAGAATACAAAAATAAAATCCAATGCAATACACAAAAAGATCTATTTATGTATTGCATTGGATTTTATTTTTGTATGTCTATACTAAAAGTTTGTATTTTGTGTACAGTGTGCAAACTAATAGGTGGTTTTTTAGTCAGTTTATTTTTTTGTTTCCCGCGGTTGTGCTATGTTATGTGCAGTATATGCGCATATATGCGCACAAGATTGCCAAAAAAGTGCAGTGTACTTTAAAATGCATTGCGTTCGAGTTAGCATGCTAGGATATGCGCAAAAACACTGCTACATTTTTAGCAGTGCCCATTTACACGATACATGCCTCAATAAGAACAGTTGTTTTGCCATTTTATGCGCACAACACTTAATGGCAGTGCTCAAAAAATGGCACCAAATAGTTTCGCTTCTGAGACTGAGTGTCATATTTTTTCCTTAATATATTATATAGTATTATATATTTTTGATATAACTACTTATATTAATAAAGTACATTTAACCCAAAGTAAAATGTACAAGCTGTGCGCAAAAAGAAAGGTAAACCTGCGAATCAAACTTGGGTATTGTTATAAAAACGTATAACGTATTTGCTGCAACGAAACAGTGACCTCATGGAGATTAGGAAATGTATAATGGGATATTCTTTTGTTTTCCTAATTGGATGCTAGATGCTAACGTACCATAATTACTACATTGAGGAATTCATTATAACAAACGGTTGCGCATATAATTTAATAAACAAAAAAAATGATTTGCGGCAAGTTGAATAAAAATGTTGCTATTATACCTGAAACATTATAATAATTTTACATTTCATGTTCTTTTATTATTCTTATTATTTTAACTTCAATGTATTAACATTTTTATTTTGCCAGCAATCAGTACACTATCAAGAATACATGAAATTAAATAATTTTTTTTAAATTAATTAATTTCATGTATTCTTTACACTATTACAAAATTTAATATTCTGAATTTAAAATTTAAAATTTTTATTTTTGTGACACTGGAAAGCCATGAACTTCACGCACAAAACTGGGTGATTTCATCCTGAAGCCATTTTATCTATGGAAGAGGGCAGAGCGAAAAAGGTTTTATAAACATTTTAGATGTTTTGCTATCGAGTACTAATTAATTATTGTAATAATCGTCTATCTTTATTACATAAAGTGGATAATGTAATTTTTGGTCACAAAAAGAAAGCCACTTGTGTGTTTATTGGGGTTTTAAGAATTAATCATTGGATCTTAAAAACAGTAATAACTTGTGCAATATTGATGCCGTTTCAAAAACCAAACCATGTTTTTTTAATTGTATTTTAACAATGTTGGTTTCAGAATATTATATCTTTTGCGTTTCTAAAACGCGTAACTAAGTTTTCAACTTTTTATGTGGTTGTTTTTTAGTTTTCGTTTTGTGAATCAACAAAAAGATTAATGTAAAATTATTTATTGTTGTGTTTTTGTTGACGAATTTTTATTAAAGGGGTTCATTTTATAATGTTTCATATCGCTTTGTACAAAATGATATCTTAGGTAGTGTTTTTCCTAATCTCCAATATCTCTAATAAAAAGTAAATAGATAAGATTAACCTTAATAGAAGGAGTATATGCTACAGCGTCATTTTATTGAATTTGTATATGCAACATTTCCGGGACTCTCGTGTCTAGGGACTCTTGTGTCGCACCTGGGCACACAAAATTTTTAAAATTTAACAATTGGGCAACAATGTAAAAAATAAAGAAAAATGTACAAAGTTCTCCTTTTTAACACAATGCTTGACTTTTAACTAATGCTTGACCCCCAAACAAGTCTAAACCAGAACCTAGAGCCTCAGCTCACATTTAATAATTTAATTTAGTGATAAGTTTCTGCGCTACATGTAATTTTAAATCATTTGAACAAAAAAACGCGTCTAAAAAACGAAAAAACAAACCATTCCAGCATTGCTCAATATTAAAATTGCCCAATTTCAATTTGTTCATCAACAGCAAGACGGTATAAACTTCGCATCAGAAACACAATAATAATTATAAAAGGTTCAGAACAAAAGTTTTAAATTTTATTTCTTTCGCATAAAGCAGGAGATGTAAAGCGGAAAAACTAGGTAGCGTAAGACGATTCAGATGTCTGGTGAGAGGAACATTCGGCAAAATAATCGTCCAATGTGTAGTTCAAAAGCCTAAAATCCCAGTAGTATGTGGAATACACGTATTCCACTAAAGTGCAGTTTTTCTTTAGTTTTGATTTGTAATAATCGACAATGTTTTCATTTTTAGCTGCTGTACTATTCTTGTTTGATGGTTCGCCGCTTTCTCTTTCACCGGCAGTAATTGTCTTGTAAAACGTAGAGTGGGCGGAGTTCCGTTTTAAAGCTTTCCTGATAACGTCCAGTTTTTTCACGTTAACCCCGTGCTGAGCAAATATACTTAGGATTTCTTCCTAAAGAATAATATTAAGCGATTCTCTATAAATACAAACCGTCATTATTCAAAGACAAAATTTTGTATGCTGACAAATTTAGAAACAATTTGTATGTTGACAAATTTTTAGAAACAAAAATTTGCATATAGGAGTATCGGTTTTTAAAACACGGTAATTCATTAATTTATTTTCCATAAATCTTAAATAGTTAGCCTCGTTTCTCCTTTACATGCGTTTTGCTTAAGTCATTATTAAGGACAAAATTGTAGAATTAGACAGTCTTTTGTGGGTTGCCCAATTCTTCACTCTGGTCGTACTGTTTTACGGTGGTAACAGCTATTACCATCTAATTGTCATGTTCATTACTGAAATTACTTTAATAATGATCACGATAGAAATTGGAATTTTGTAGTAGGTCTATAAAAGAATTTTAATAGTAAGAAATAAATAGAAAATTATAAAGGCGAAAATCTATGGACATGTGTTTTTCTAATTATAACGTTAGACTGATTGTCAATGTGTTCTGTTTTATTTTGCAAGTGTCTTTTAAAACTACAAAATTATTGCTACCGAACTTCACCTAAGCGGGTTATTACATTTTTAAGCGGGTCAAAACCAAGCCTCTTCGTCTAAACAGACGCCGAAAAATCACTTATTGGGTTTATTTGGCTGATCAGTATTTAAAACACGATTTTATATAAAATACTTGTTATATTGCTAATTAAGATTTAAATTCTACCGACGAGATGATTTAAAGTAAGATGACAACGCATAGAAAAAACTTTATAGACGGCATATTTGCTATTTGGACCTATTTTCAAATAACCGTTGTATAAATGATTGTGTATTTTTAATGAACAATCATGACGGTTAATTCAATGTACACAAAGGTCTCGAGAAGAATTGAAATTAATTGGTATATGACGTTGGTGAACTAAAAAAAATGAGCATAAAAAGTTTAGAAAACCAACTAGTTCGCTCTTCTTTTCAACATTTTTCTAAAAACAAGCGGTTGTCTATATTTCTTTTTACTCATGTTTTTTTAGTTAACCACCGTTATTTACAATTTATTTCCATTTCTTCTCGAGACCTTTGTGTACATTGAATTAATCGTTGTGATTGTTCATAAATGTTTGAATATTGATAGATATTTTTCGTGAGCCCTGTAAAATTTATAAAAAACGAAAATATTCCAGACACTTACTTTGTACTCACCACCACGATAATAGGGTACGATACGAAGATGATAAGTGTTTAAATCGTATAAACGGCACCACCAGGTTTGGGGTACCCAATGCTCTTTTGTTTCGGAAATACTCCGGTGCTCGCTGTGTAACGTAAGAAGATCTTCATAACCAGACTTTATTAAACGTTCACTAAACTAGCATTAATTTTAAATTTGATGAATTAATTAAGTTAGAATATTTATTTTAATCAATTTTCAATTCGATATAAATTAAATTAAGTTAATTAAAATAATTAAACTCATTTTATGTAATTATATTAATTGATTCTTAGATTTTCAACCCAAAAACACTTGGCAGTAAGAAAGTAATGCGTAAAAAATGCATTCAACGAAAAGTAATTGAATAATATATTGATTTGTTTAAGGTAAAACTTCACAGTTTTGAACACTTGGACTACAAGTCGCATATCATCATAAATATTAATTTATGGCCCATAAAAGTGGGGTGCTATAAAAAGTTAAGACTCTGCTATCCAATAATTATAAAAACATCACCGAAAAGTTAGTCCAGTTCGCAACAGATGTCCATGGATTCTACCTCTGAAAACCACAATAAGGCCTTTTAAAAAAATTGATTTGTTATTTTTGGGCGCAATTTTATAATAAATTAGGGTAATATAGGGGCAACTTTCAGATGTGGTTTGAGTTCAAAATGATCTTAGGGTTTTTTTAAATTGCAAAAAAACTTTTTTTACAAAAATATATAGTAAAAAAATCCTGAAGTCCTTTTTTAATCATTTATAATAAAAAAAAATGGTAAAAACCTATATCTAACTATTTCCAAACTTTCGTTTAAAAATAACGAATCAATTTTTTTTAATTTTCGTTTAATTTTTTTTAATTGACGCCGAGAAACTACATTTTGAACCATTCTTTTAAAAGTTGCTTTTAATTGAAAACCACAAGACCTAGTAGCCGAGTGGTTAGTACGTAGCGCTCGGATTTATGGCGTCGAGTAGTCGCTCGACCATATTTTTAACGCCGAAAAAAATTTTTTTTTAATTTTTAGCTTTTTAATTAAAAAAATGTTTTATTATTTAATATACGCTAAATAGAAAAATAAAAAAATAGAATATTTTTGGTAATAAATTTTATTAATGTTTTGTATTTTTGACATGTATTTTATTGATGTTATTTTATGATTGTGGACGATAACATTTTTTTACAGAAAAATGAATGTCAAAAATTGAATCAGCATATCAAACCACGTATAGTAAGATGTAATTTAAAAAGATTTGTCGTCAAAAAAAACTGTGAAGTTCTACCTTAAAGCGCTAGAACGTTTATGTCCTACAAAAGTTACCATTGTACTACTTTTTGTTTAATTAAAGTTCAATGTACTAATTTGTTCCGTTTATTTTTTATACTACTGATGTGTTTAAAGTTCCAAACCAAGCGTAATCTTAACCTCTAAAACCATCATACGTCTTAAGTAGTGTAATGTGAATCAGCACGTTTTTATTTAGGCTGTCTAGTTAATTCATTTCATAATAACAAGGATAATTTCCAAAAACAACAAAATTTTCGAATGATCTAAAAATAGCAAAAAAGCAAAGGAAACCATAATTTGTTACATTTTTGGTATCTACACCTTTCTTTTGCGTATCTAAACGAAGTTAGAGTGCAATTCACTTACCTTTTTAAACATTTATTATTTTATAAATAATTATTTAATTAAATTTCTTAAAACGGAAACACGTATTAAAAATATGGCTAAACTATAAAACGTGTTTTATAAATTGGAGTCCTGAAGCTGCAAAGGAAGATTAATTTAAGAAATTAAATAAAATTAAGAAATTAATTAGATTAAAGTTAAAATCCTTCAGGCTGAAATTAAGGGCATAACCGCTCGCCGTCAGAAAGAACTGAACAATGAATGCGCGATAATAGACTATAGTCTATAAAAAAATGACGGCGACAAGGACAAGGATTGGCGACAAAACTTGAACTTTGAAAGGTATCTTTGACAAAACATATCTCCATAACGCAAGGTAGAATACGTACGGGACATATATCAGAGCATAGCTCAGATTTTTGACTATTTTTTGAAAAAGTTAGAAAATTTTTTTCTATGACATCATCACTACGGCAGATGCGGTGAAAAAAAACTGGTTCAAAAAAAAAACCTGGGGGCTAGAGGGGGCCAAACACAAATGGCCAAAATTTTTTTAAAATTTTTTTTTCAAAACTATCAAAAATGTAAAATTTATCAGATATGACGAATTTTGATATATTGTTTGTGTAAAAAAACCTAATATTAAGCTTACAATTAGCTGTCAAAAATGACGAATTTAAAATTTGGAAGTATTCCAAGCCAGTATGCTGGCAGCAGCAAATCTCTAAATTTAAAAGTTTTGCAAGAATAATAAACTTTAGAAGAATTAGTTTTAAATTTTTTTTTATTATTTTAATTTAAAATATTAAAAAGTGGTCCAAAAAACCCCATGAAAACGCAAAACAAAATTTCGTTAAAACTCGAAAATAAATCCTTTCGCTATGCGAATTTTTGTCATTACGTCATAATTAATGATTTTTATTGGCTCTTCCGCAATTAAAATGACGCAATTCAGACCAGATCGCGGATTCAAACGTTTTTACACAAAAAATAGCATTACTTCAAAAAATTAGAATTTTGATATTGGCAAAAGTTGGGAGAAATAGTAATTAGAAATTTGCTTTCGTGTTGACAAACGGAGAAACATCTTTGTAAGTAAGAAAACAAATAAAAAAGAGCATTTTTTAGCTGCCATATTTGGCAATTTTATAGTAAAATTTTAACTTTGAAAATATGTTCTTCTAACAAAATAACCTGGAAATACGAAAAAAAAAGAACTTTTAAGGCTTATTTTTTTGAAAAATTTTTAATTTAAAGATTTGCTGCTGCCAGCATTGGGGCTTGTAATGCTTCCAAATTTTAAATTCGTCATTTTTGACAGTTAATTGCAAGCTTAATAGTAGGTTTTTTTACACAAACGATATATTAAAATTCGTCATATTTGATAAATTTTTAATTTTTGATGGTTTTGGAAAAAAATTTTGAAAAAATTTTTTGGCATTTGTGTTTGGCCCCCCCTAGCCCCCGGGGTGTCAGCCCCCAAAAAAAAAATTTAAGGTCAAAATAATGAATAAAAAACGGCAGACATTTTATATATAACAATGTGATCAAAATTGTATACACGTCGAGCAGGAAGTAAAACAAAAGCTATCTTTTTTGTAGTGTATGAATTTGGCGAGAAATCGCGAAAACCGCGCGCTTTCAAGGCATCATAAAAAAATTTGAGCAAGCCGATTTCACTCAAATTTTCAGAAAAAGCTCGAAAAAGTATGTTTTAACAGCATACCAAGCGACATTTCTTATCGCGTATCAATAAAAAAGTGTTTGTTTTTTTTGGACCAGCTTTTTTTCACCACATCAGCCGTAATGATCATGTCATAGAAAAACAATTTTTTTCTAACCTTTTCAAATGATAGCCAAAAGTCTGAGCTATGCTCGGATATATGCCCCGTATTCATTCTATCTCGCGTTATGGAGATTGATCTTTCAAAGTTCGAGTTTTGTCGCCAGTCCGCATCATTTTTGTATGGACTATAGTTCTGAATAGGCGTCTTTTACTGTACGAGAGAGGGTACAAAAAAAAAATTGAAAAAATTTTAGTTTTCTTAGTTTCTTAAGTTTAAACCTATACTTCATAAAAATTGCTACACGATGATATGTTTCACTGCGTTGAAATGCTTTAATATAATGTAATATCAGTTTGTGCTTAATAAATTTGGTTGTTTAATTAAACGTCACAATAGTTAGAAATCATTACTAAAATAGTATTTTCGTAAACAATGATTTCGAATTACTAAAAATAAAGTTGAAATTTGTGCTTTGAAACTAATTTTAAACCTACATAGGTTTTCTTAAACGTTTTGGTTGTAAAATTATTCAAAATTTAAAAATTAATTTTAAAGTCCATTCCAAACTTTTAATTAAGCATTTTCTGTAATTCAGACATTAAAAAACTGAAAACCAAGCGCGCCAGCAGCGCCGTACCTACGAAGCGGCAAAAAACTAAAAATCCCCAAAAACTGCTTTTGCTTTTGTAATATTAAAAAGTATTTAAGAAATTTTGAATAGAAGGAGTCGAGATTTTGAACCAATAAATATTTTAAATATTTTAAACCTTAAAATCTACTAGTCGCTCGCTGTTTCTTAATTTTTCCTCTACAGGTAATTTTTTTTTTTTGTTATTGTTGTTATTTTAACCTTTTCCTACACTAAAAAACCTTTATTCAGAACTACAATAGTCTATAGAAATAATAAAAAAGCGGTCATGTGATGTAACCAATTATTATTAAGTTGCGTCAGGTGTCTCTCTCCAGGTGATATTTTTTCAAAAAACGAGTGGCTATTTTACCACCCATCTATTTTTATCTTGAGAATTCATCTTTAAATTAATTAAATAGTTGAATGTCAATTCTATAATTTTTTTAAAACTTCCATGTTTTAACGAAACATTTTTAAACAACGAAACTCCCATTTTTTTCCCTTGAAACGTGCAAGTTTTATGACCAATGACAATATGTAAATGAAAATAAAATCCAATTTGGAAGTATAAATGTAGTTAGAATAGTGAACGCACTTTTATAAAACAGGAAAAACTGTCGCAATTATAACACTCTTTCATTTTTTCTGCATTTCTCTCTTTTGGAGGTTTGTGCAGTTGAAGACATTGATTAAGCCACGCGCTGATAAGTTTATCAACAGGATGTCGACTGATCACCAAATGAGTCCATTCAGTCTTTTTGGCAAGAAAAGATGCTTCCAATACAGTTAAATAATTTCGCAACGGGAATAATTCCTAGAAATAATAAAGATTTAACAAAAAGTCAAAAATTTACTTTAAAAGTTAAAACGAGTCACTAAACTTTCAAAACATATTTGTTGTGGCTCATCTGTATAAAGGTTGTAAAGCAGTAAATCTTATCAAAGCGAACTCATAAATACATCGCAGACGCCCGCCCTCCTCAAAGCAAGGGCCGGCCAGCGGCCTATAAAAAAAGCAGAACACGCACGCAGAAAACGGGGGGGGCACGGAGAAGAGCGGAACTCATAGGAGCTTAAAATAAATTTTGAACCTCTTTGCTGTATTATAACGTATAATCAAAAATAAATAACATAATTTATTCCAATTTATTTTTTGTTTAAACCGAAAAGATAGGGAGTTTTTTTGCTGAAAATTATGGTATGACCCTGAATAGATAGGACCCTCGTAGTAAAATCATTTTTCTTAAACAAAAAACAACTGTTCCGTGCTCCCTTATATCTTTTCTTTAAAATTAAGACTATTCGCATTTTATTTAATACACAAGTAAATCTTATCATTAAAAAGCAAGTATAAGGTAAGTGTTATTATTCATTTTCACAAAACTAACACTAAACCGAGTAGTTTTAATCTTTTTTTATTATTTAGCTCATATTTCAAATGGATTAATATTTAAAAAATTTTAGGTTAAAGTTAAAATCTTTCAGGCTGAAATTCAGGGCGTAACCGCTTGCCGTCAGGAAGAAATAAAGAATGAACGCTTGAGAAAAAAGAAATAAAAAAAAGGTTTTTAGAGATGATGTAACCAATTATTATTAAGTTGCGTCAGATGTTTCTCTCCACGTGATATTTTCTTGAAGAACGAGTGGTTACTTTACCACCTAAATCAATTTCACCCTGATAGAATTAATCTTTAGTTTTCTATTGTTATAGTGTACCAAATGCGATAAGTATAATTTCCAAAACACAATAACAAAAATAAACGACTATTTTTTAGTGGGCTACTCATGTTAAATTAAAAAAATAATAAAACAAAAAAAAAACATTTTTTTGAAAAGTAAATATAAAACCCCGTCCGCAGGTTTCGAACCCGTGGCTTGCTGAGTGGTAGGCCGAATCCCTACCACTGAGCCACTGCAGCTACGGTGACAGTCGCATACAACAGACTTATAAATAATCTTTTTTGTGAAAATCGATAAGTGTGCTAATTAGGGAGCGCCCTTATTAGGGCCATGGTGTGCTAATAAGGGTGCGCCCTAATAATAGCGCTTACACGCCCTAATAAGGTCCTTCTTTTCAGAAACAGGGCACTAATTAGCACACCCGAGTGCCCTAATAAGAGCGCGCTCTTATTAGGGCGCGCCCTAATAAGAGCAGTCAATGTGTCTGAGAAATATATGAAGTCACATATTTTTCCTTTATTATTATATTATTTATTTTTAGTATAATAATGATAACAACGTAAATTCAAAAGATCTTCAAAGTATTAACTCTTTCTGATTATTTAGACAAAAGGCGCGTGTGAAACACAAAATGAAAATTTTTTAAATAACGAAAAATATAAAAGGAGTTACATAAGAATATCTTAATTTCAATTTCATTTAATGTACATATGAGAAGTGAGACAGTGTTAATAAATACAAGTTTCTGTTTTTCTCCGGACGCGTATAGACAAGATAAATAATGAAGTTGCACTTCGTTCATTATTAATCATAACAACCCAAAAATGTAGCTATTTTTACGTTATATATTAATAACTATTAAAAAAAGAACGTTTAAATAAATAAATTTTAAATACAAGAAACTAATTTATTTGAATATTTAAATAAATTGTTTAGTTCATTTTTGGGGACATGCAAACAATAAATTAAACAATTGTTAATTAGAATTCAATAATAAAAATGTAAAAATGAAAAAAATAAATATAATTTTTTTAATGCTGCAATGTTACATTTTGTTGTTCATCGAGTGCAGAAGCGGGAGATACGTGAATTATTTGCATTTCGCGACTAAGACGCCATCATAATAGGAAAAAGGAAATGTAGCGAACAAATCGTCGACACTATAGCAAAATGAACCACAGTCATTATAAAATACACGTGATTGTGACTCATTTTGTAGTTAAGATGTTCTTGGTTCAGATTTAAAATGAGTCACAGTCACATATATTTAATGGGAATTGTGGCTTATCTTGCGTTGTACAGACGAAATGGGTTGGACAGCTATTGTGGGCTTTCGGCGTTTTGCTCTTTCGGCTGGAAAAAAAGAAGAATTTATATCTTATCTAGTTTCAAGATCTTAATTTGATAATTATTTAGTTAAAAACGAAAAAGTGTCTAGATGAAAGTGATATTTTCTTAAAGCAGAATTGCCAAATCTCGGGATAAATAACAATTTTGTATTAAATACAAAATTAAGTTAGCTACAATAGTCTTATAAGACCAAGACATATTGCGACACTTGAATAATATTTTTGAATAAATAAACCGTTGCGTTGACGAAATACAATCTGTAAAGTTAACTTTACCTCATGTCATTTATGTATAGACCATAATAATTATTACTATGTATACATGTTATGTATAGTAATAATTAACGTTATTTTAGATTTTGAAGTAACATTGTGTTAGATTTTAACAGTCAGTCTTTATTAGACAATTTGTAAGTTTAAAGGCTGGTTCATACTTATGTAAAAACGTCCTTTGGACAAAGTCCAAAAGACGTTTTTACATACGTTCATACGCTGTATTTGTCCTTTGGACTTTGTCCAAATGACGTTTTTACATAAGTATGAACCAGCCTTAATTTTACCTCACATAGTTTATGTATAGATCATATTGATTGTTATTACAAAATTTTTTACCTGTGCGAACCATTTTTGGGCGATGTTAAAAGCTGTTGAATTGTGCAGGTACAAAAACAGCTCTTTCGAGACGGTATGCAAATTTTTGTATATCGTGCACAGGCTGATGTTGTACTTCGGTAGTCCGTAAAATCCATCGTAGTCAGGCCTGGCGTACATAGCGACCGGTTCGAAACTCGGACGCCTTGTGATCGTTTTTAAATCGGATGGAGCGTTGAATGAATGACGGTTTAGGAACAGAATAACGAACAAGACTGCACAAAATCCCAAATTCAAACAAAGAGTCTGAGCCGATCTCCAGCCACAAAAACAGCCCTGCTTTAAGTACGGTCTTTTAAGCTTGTGACAAAGATCGGAAGCCATTTTTCCACCAATTGATTTATTTGAATTTATCGGCTTAAAGTTGTATAAAATAATAAATACAATATATAGTTAAGTCCAGGCCGAATCCAGAATTTCAATACTCACGAGCCAGTGGACCAACTTTTTTGATGTAATACAATAAGGAATTAAATTTAAAACATGCGCGCAGCGGATAGAACTAAAAATTACAGGAAACTAAAAATCCTAAATAACTAGAAATCTCAGGGAACTAAAAATACTAAGAAACTAAAAATCCTAGTGAACTAAAAATCTTAATAAACTGAAAATCCTAGGGAGATAATATCTTGGAGAATTAAAAATTATAGTGAACTAAAAATTTTAGGAAGGGAACTAGAAATTCCAAGGAAAACAACTAAAATTTCCAGGGCAGCTCCGGCCGGTTTGGGCCGAATAACCTCATGGACAAGGCTAAGCGGTTCAAATATGTGCCCGTTTACGAATTGGAAGCAAATTAAGCCCGGATTACCTGAGAATTTTTAACATCTAATTTAATCTTTAGAAAGGCAATGTAAATTAACATAAAATTTATAACAAGAAACTATTTAATGTTTCACGTTAAAATTAAGTTGGTTATGGAATAAATTATAATTGCTAGTACTACCAAAAATATATAATATACCGAAAAATGTGCAACTCCTATATAAAAAAAGTACAGAAAAGGTGGCCTTTATAATGAGCCTCTCCATTTAAATGACACTCTCTACTATAATGGCATAATAGCCATTTTAATTCGGCGAGTTAAAATGGAGAGGAAGCTATTATAATAGCCATTTATTGACTTAATTTCACTTCATATATACTCACAAGTCTAATACTGTCCGGGCCGCACGAGTTTCTGCGTGTTGGACAGTATTAAACCAACACGGGGAAACTCGTTCGGCCCGGACAGTATTAGACTTGTGAGTATATATGAAGTGAAATTAAGTCAATAAATGGCTATTATAATAGCTTCCTCTCCATTTTAACTCGCCGAATTAAAATGGCTACTATGCCATTATAATGGAGAGTGTCATTTAAATGGAGAGGCTCATTATAAAGGCCACCTTTTCTGTACTTTTTTTATATAGGAGTTGCACATTTTTCGGTATATTATATATTTTTGGTACTACCGTATAGCTCGTGAAACAAAACAAACAAAATCTTAATATGACGTTTAGTAAAAACAGCAAAAAATATTTTTGGATTAGGCTCATTTTTTACCCTTCCGAAAAGTTAGAATACACAAAGTAGATAATCTAAGTTCTATCAATTAGCTTTGATTAGTTTTATTACGTGATTAAATACACCATCGCGTCTTTTAGAAAATACCAAGGCTTGGTTTTCTCAAAATATCGAAAATCCTAAAAAATCGATTTCGGTTACTTAAAACGTTTTTTTAATCATCTTTTTCGAATTTCAAAAGCGCACTCATGTTTCGTTTTTTTTGGCAAAAAAGTAAAAATTTCCAAAAAGCCAACAAAAAAATTTAAAAAAAAACTACAACGTTTTTTGATTAACTATCTTTGTCAATGTTTCGCTGAGTGCTTATAGACCCAGATATATGGGTCACTCTCAAGGCAATCACTAAAGAATTAGGTTTTTATAGATAGGACTTTAAAAAAGGTTTGGCAGACACTTTTAACAATTCATAAACCTGTTTTAGTGCTTTAAAAATCACGTTTGACGCTATTTATGATAAAAATGTTTTTATTAGATTTTGAATTTTTGATAATATACTAAAAATTTATACTCCAGGTCTATAGCATATTTATATTTTTGTTATTATATTTGTCTGTGATCAAAAATGCTATTTTTTAAAACTAGTTATTTTTTATTTTTTTTTAAAGTTTAATTATTTTTTTATATTTTTAAAAAAATTTTTTGATTTTATTTTTTATTAATTAATTTTTAGGCGCCTTTTTAATTTGTTTTTATAGAAAAAAATCATTGTTTTAATTAATCATATTCTCCTAGAGCTTCCGGTTTATCTCTCTGTAATTTGGATATCAAAATAATCCAGAATATCCACATTGACGTCATAGTGCACATGGAACATTAAAATTATTTCATTGCAAAATATCTTCTATGAAAAATAAGGGCTAGCTATTCAAAAATAAAAAAACTAAAACTAAAAATTTTAAATAAAAATGACATTTATGTAAAAAAAATCGCAAATTAAAAATAAATAATTCCACAATAACGCATTTTTAAGCGCTAACCCATTTGATTTCGTCAAAACATTGCTAAGCATGTTTTTTAATTGCAAATTTTCAAAATTAAAATCGTTAATAAATTTGTTAAAATAGGTTTTGTTGTAGATTATAATGATTTTTAATTCCAAAAAAAATATGAATCTAATTTTTGGGAAAAATAAGTGTATTTATCCATCTTTTTAATATTCTTAAAATAATTTTGTATTGTTGCTTAATTGTAATTTTCAAACATAACAAATGCCTAGTGTTTAGGTTTACTGTGTATTAAACACTAATGTGTTTATAATCAAACTTTTGTGACTTATCCTTTTTAATATGCAGCACTGCAATTGCGCAATTTTTAAAATCAGCCTCCGAGTGGGCTGATTTTAAAGGCACGGGGGGTGCTTGGAGCCTTAGGTAAAGAAATTAAAGCCGCAAAAATGTGAAATTGAAACCCAAAATAAAAAAAATAGTTTTGGCTTAGGCTAAAAGTTTTACAGGTATGGGTTTTAGCTATATAAAATTTTAAAGTTATCCACTCCACTGTCATTTTCTCTATTTTTGGACTCCAAATTATATCGATTTTAGACTCCTCCAATCGTTTTAGAAAAATACTCGTAGCATAGTTGCAGCAAAAATTTCAACACATAAAATATAAAACAAAAACAATAGTTGATATTTTTGTTTTTCACAAACTATTTTCGCCCGTACAAGAGAATCTAAAACTATTGCTTTTAACAAATAACTTATTTTTATATAAACTGCTAACATTCAATAGAACAAGTTACATCTGGTAAATATAATGAATTTATTTATATTTTGTAATTAAATATATAGTTTTACTTACGACTAACCAATCGTTTACTGGAAATTAATATTTATAAACGATATTTTAAAAAACATGATAAAAGTTGACTATCCAAAAAAACTTATGTTCTAAAATTCGCTCAAGTAATTTTTGATCTCATTTGTAGTTTATAACATTATATTTTAAATATAATTTGTAAGTATGTTTTTATAGACTTTTACATTAATTTTTTGTTTGTTTTGTCGTGGAAACTAAAGTTTTGTTAAAAATACACTTATATTACATGTTTGTTTTTAAAACAAAAAGCTGATGGTAATATCAAAGAGAAAAACGCTTATTTTCTGATTAAAAACATAGCAAGGTATGTTTGTTTCAAAAACAAAATTTTGAAGCTTTCCATTAAAACTTGTTGGTAATGGAAAAAAATAAATTGTAATTTCATATTGATAACGCAATATTTTTTCCAGCTGTAGGAAACGCATTTTTACTCGGGACCGTCACGCCGTAGCTTTTAAGACCGTAGGGTCGCAGCTTGAGGCCGCCGTGCCGTACCTACTCAGAACCGTCCTGTCGTGAACCTAATTTTAACAAGTTTATTATAGTGGCGTGCTCGGATCCCCAAGCTACGGAGCTCCGGAGCGGAGCTCTACTTTTAGGAACTCCGGATTTCCGCCCAATTTTTATACTAATTTTATGACTTTATGACTTATAAAGGTTATTTTGTCAAAAATTTTTTGTAAACTACTTTTAGCGTTTTAAATAAGTTTTGGAAAAAATTTAGTTTTAAAGATTGCTATTAGATTAAAGATTACTTTTAGCGTTTTAAATAAGTTTTGGAAAAAATTCAATCTTTAAAATTCAAATAGAATAATTTAAAATGTATTTAAAGTTCAAATCAGCTCAAAATTGCGCATTTAAGGGGGGAGCTCCCTCCGGTTTCAATGGGAGGAGCTCGGAAGTTTGATATTGGAGGGTAGGAACATTACTATTTTATTATAATTTAAAGAAGCGTTTTCACTTTTTCAAAAGGAAAAGCTTTAAAAGTTTTGAATAAATACAAAAACCACTTTTGAATAGTCGAACACTCGAATTAATTGGGTGTTTGGACATTTTAAAGATATGAACTAGAATTAAAACTCCCGAATTACCACACATTTAAATGAAGCTTCACTGTTTTATTACTAATCAGCCCTCTAAAACCCAAAAAATATAAAGCTAAGTTTTTTTTCATTTTGCGTTTATTTTACAAATGTTTATTAGCATTTATTAAGTACTAATAAGATTTATTTTTTAAATAATTCGTTTTAAAAAAACATTATACGACAGTGGACAATTTTTTGAACAATAGAATTTTGTTAATATGGGCTTATAAAGCGCAGCATTCAACGTTTGCGGGTGGCATATTGGTAGAAAATAATTGTGAAAATCAGGTGCTACAAATGAAATATTGGATAATATAGATTTAACCTATTACTGCTTTTTTAAAAGCGCACTTTTCATCTGCTAGATTAGTAAATACAGTCATATTACAGGAAACAGGTTCTTAATACTGTTTATATATTTTGTTTGGGTATAATCATATTCCAAACAGTAAATCGGTGTATAAAAATTGGTGATTTTGCTTGTTTATTGTACATTTATAAATCGTGCAGACACAGAAGCATGCATATAACAATATACAAACAGATTTCTTTTAAACAAGAAACTGTTAAGTGCACCAGTAATTTTAAAAAAATACAATTCAAATATCAAAAAAGCACCAAAAATTTAATGATAATAAATTACTTTGTTAATATTCTCATAATTTTCATGATACTGTTCCTTGGAAGCAATGCTGGCTAATTAAAAGTGTTTTTATTTTGAAAAGGCTAACTATATTATTGTAAGAACTCAAAAGTTTTTGTGTTCTTATGATAATATAGTTAGCCTTTTAATAACAATAATATAGTAATATATTTAGTTGTCAACGATATTCCTGCAATTTCTTATGAAATGGTAATTAAAGATATAATTTTTTGCCAACTTTTGCCTTATTTTAAAAAAATAGCAATTCGGTCAATATTTTCGAATTATCAAATAGCTTACAAAAATATATTGGAATTATGAAGATGTCTCAATAACAAGTTTACTTAAAACAAATAAATCAGCAACACATCGGCATTTTAATAATTCTTCTTTATTTTATACGGATTCTCATCAGTTGTTTATATAACAAGCAAAAAGTGATATATTGACCAAGTGGAACTAAATAGCAGTCGCAGGGTAGACAGTTGGTCGATTAGTTCCTTGATCAATTCCCTTTATGATTATTAATGAAAAAAATCGCGTTTAAAATGCAGAAAATAAAAGTTTCCTGTACGTCTCAAGCTTTAACATAATAATGATGATAACTAAAAATCGTGACTTTAAAATTCTTTTGAAAATGGTTGAGACTGGTAAAAAAAATTAAAAATTCGAACTTTAAAACATAATATCCCAAAAATTCCGTAACGAATTAACACTTCTTATATCAGTGTGCAGCTTAGATTTTGTCTATCAATTAAAGCTTAAAAATTTGATGTTTTTAATGACATCATCACTACGCCAATAAATTGGAGAAATTTGGGTTTTCAAAAAGCAAAACTTTTTTATTAGTAAGTAATAAGAAATGCTGCTTGGTATGCTATTAGAACAAGCTAATCTTAAATATTTAATATTTAGGCATAATTCTAACGGTAAATTTTTTTGTGACGGTTTGTTTAAAGGAGCACTGTCACAAATCAAATTCCTATAACGCCCGAACCGGACTGCTCCTTTAATACTGAACCGATTCAGCTGAAATTTTAAAATGTTGTAGCCTTGTAGTGGAACACTCTAAATACCAAAGTTGAGTTAGGTAGGTTTGGTATTAAAGGAGCAGTCCGGTTCGGGCGTTATAGGAATTTGATTTGTGACAGTGCTCCTTTAAATGCGGCCTGCGTTTGTGTTTTTTTACTAAAATTTGTTTACAAATCCCGCTTTCACGCTTGATGCTCTCGGAATGTTTGTTACATTGATAAAATTGATACACCGATTGAGCGCCGTTTTTGGGGTTTTTTGGGAACCAAAAACCTTCCTTTGGAAGAGTGACTCCATGGAGAAGGGTAAAGGGGGGGGACGTGAGCAGGGCCGTAGCTAGGAATGGTTGACTGGGGGGGGGGCCGGAGCGAGAAAAGGTGGGGCACAATTGTCATCATTCAAAAAAGTGCTAAACGGAGGGGTTTGGGAGGCGGCGGAGCCCCCCTAACCATTGGGGGGTCTGGGGGCTGTAGCCCCCCAAAAATTTTTTTGAAAATAGAGCCAAAAACTGCTATTAGAAACCTTATTTAAAACTTTGAATTAAGTAATTTAGCAGTCCATCCATTATCTCTATGAATCAATATTTTTTATTCCAGAAGCGGGTACCTCAAAGTTCACACCACATTGCATTTATATAGTTTGAAAGATTTTTTGTTTACAAAAAACTGTTTAAAGCTGAATACTCCTTTTAAGTTTAAGACACTCTCAAAACATATATATTCATCAGAAAATTTTTGTTAGATAGGTAAATCTTCAATAACAAATATAATATATACTTTAATAATGAACCTACTTAGCATTACAAAAATTGGGTGGGCGGTCCCACCACGAAACAAAGTTCCTCTCAAATTAAATGCATTTTGTTGTTTGTATTAATTTTGAAATTAGAATAGTACAAATAATAAAACATAAAACTATTTGAAAAATTTTGACGTGATTTTTTGTATTAAATTAAAGTTTAATGAAATGTTTTTTTTCTGGTTAACGGAAATAAATTTACATATTAAAAACCTTATTAATCCATATATAAATGATGTAATGTGTGTGTGTGTGTGTGTGTCTGTCTGTCTGTCTGT
>JASAMX010007329.1:0-21151 GCA_030248175.1 Microlaimidae sp. YZB2_3
TTAGAGAACGGACAAGAAACTTTGTTTGGAGCGCCACTGCACCGCACTAACTACAATAAACAACGTGGGTAAATTTTGTAATTTAAATTTTTATTCTTATTATTATTATTTTTATTTAAAAAAGTATATCTCGGCAACGGAATGATGATAAACACATGTCATTGTGCAGCTAAAACTATAGTTAATTAGGCTATTTTTTAATTTAATTCAAAAAAAGCGAAATTTGAAATGTTATATATCCATAACGGAGGTTAAAACATATGCGGGACATATATGGGAGCATAGCTCAGACTCTTGTCTATCTTTTGAAAAGATTAGGAAAAATGTTTTTCGATCATGTCATCACTACAGCCGATGCGGTGAAAAAAAACCTGGTCCCAAAAAACAAAATTTTTTATTAATGTACGAGATAAGAAACGCCGCTTGGTACGCTGTTAAAACATACTTTTCTGAGTTTTTTCTGAAAGTTTGAGCGAAATCAGCTCGCTCAATTTTATTTTATAATGCGTTGGATGCGCGCGGTTTTCGCGAAATTTTGCCACGCTAATACACTGTCCGAATTATTTATTTTGTTTTGATTCCTGCTCGAAGTGTGTAGGATATTGATCATATTGTTGTATATTAAATGTCCGCCAATTTTTATTCCTTACTTTTGACCTATAAATTTTTTTTGGGGGGTTGACCCCCCGGGGGCTAGGAGGGCCAAACACGAATGCTGAAAATTTTTGGTTTACGGAAAAAAGCACCCGTGGCAAAGGCGGAAAAAGACCACCCCTGCGCAAGGCGGAAAAAAGCACGCGACAGGAGTGCGCGACAAATATTATGCAGCGGTGTTTATTTATTACGTTATTAGTATTATATTTAAAACTTTTTGTTCGTCATTTTTTGAAGATTTTAACGTTATTATTTTATTAATTTTGCAATAATGTTCTTAAAAACAATTAATCCAGCCTTTCTGAAAACTGACGTTGTTTTACTACAATCGTAGGGGTAGGTTGCCCTTACAACTCGTTTTTTTTCATGTAAATTACATCAAAATTATGAAACTTTGCCAACGCTGGTTTGATACAACTTATCAAAGCCGAATACAGTTACTGAAATTTTAAAAGGTTCTGCTCTTTCGCAACTTAAACAATGTTTTAACGATTATAGTAATTTGGAAAACTGGCGAATCATACAATTAATCTCGTGTATGGGATTGAAGATAAATTAAAAAACTAAAAGTGTTTTGTCCGATTAATTGGGAAACCAAGATCATCAAATTAATTAAGTTATTTTGTATCTATTATGAAGTATTTGACAAAAAAAAGAATTAAAAGAAAAAATATTAAAATGAAAAGACTATTCAGTATAGTCAAACTTTGGACCGTATTTATACGAGACTGGGTGTGTTTGTTTTAGCGAAAGAACTAAACCAATTTCAAAATTTTTATACCGTCCAAGAAATATCAAAAAGGCATTTCTATTTGTTTGTATTTTGCATGAGAAAAAGTTTTTCAGCAAAATTTGTTAAAAAATTATGTAAACCTCATGCCAATGACGATATTAAATATCGGTACCGGTCCAGTTTTGCCGCCAAAGCGAAAGGAACCTCGTTGGAATGAACCCACACCAAAGTTTTACGAATACCATCGTATAATTGGAAAAATACTAACAACACGATTACCAACTAGTGGAGCTGCTGAATTTTTACAATCAAATTAAAGGGTGTGTAGAAAAAATTGCTCAAAAAACATTTTATACAAATTAAATACTAATAGAAAAACGCATATTTAAAGTTCATGGAAATTTGAAGCTAAAACAGATTGCTTGTCAGTTATTAGCATTATTTATCCAGCGCAATAAGCACAATTTATTAAAATCAGTTTTATTTGATTCTTCATTTATTTCCTTTACAAATACTTTTAAATTAAATTTTTTTGTTATAAACCAAATGGAAAAGTTAAAAAACTTTTAAACTTTTAATACACGCTACTGATTATTTAAGTTAGCTTTAATAATAACTTATAACTTAATACTTGAAAAGTTATAACACAATAATTTCATATTTTATAACGTGATAAATAAACTCCGCTGTAAAATATTTATCATGCGCTCCTTTCGGTTCTTTTTTCCGTCTTGCGCACGGTGATTTTTTTCCTCCTTTGCCACAGGTCCCTTTTTTCCGCCACCGAAAATTTTTTCAAAATCTTTTTTTTAAAACCATCAAAAATGTAAAATATACCATATATGACGAATTTTGATATATTGTTTGTGTAAAAAAACCTAATATCAAGAATATATAACACAAGAAACCTCCGACTGTACAGTAACTTTTTGACCAAAATTTTGTGAGAAAAGTCGCAATTTCGAATTTGTGTGCGACTTTTTCTCAAAAATCCGCCATTTCTGCGAGTTTTCCTGCGCTGCAATTTTTACACAGTGTTAGTTTTCTGGCAGTGGGGGACTGCGACTTTTTTCGCACTCTATGCTGCTTTATTCGCACTGCGATTATTTTCGCACTGCGAGTCGGGCTGCACACGGAGCGAAAATTTTGTGTTTAAATGAGTAAAAGTCGTTTTTTTACCTTAACATGTTTATACTTTTTAGTTTTAATAAAATAAAGTAACTTTCCAACGTTTTAAAATTAAATAAAACAAGTTTCGAAGAGTTTTACTCCATTGAAAATGACTATCAGCGTCTGTATTTTTTTGTTGCGCGACCAGACTCGCAGTGCGAAAATAATCGCAGTGCGAATAAAGCAGCATAGAGTGCGAAAGAAGTCGCAGTCCCCACTGCGAGAAAACTAACACTGTGTTAAAAATCGCAGCGCGGAAAAACTAGCAGAAAATGGCGGATTTTTGCGAGAAAAGTCGCACACGAATTCAAAAGTGCGACTTTTCTCGCAAAATTTTGGTCAAAAATTTAGTGTACAGTCGGACATTTTGTTGTGTTATATATTCTTGCTAACATTAAGCTTACAATAAGCTGTCAAAAATGACGAATTTGAAATTTGGAAAGATTCCCAGCCCGTATGCTGGCAGCAGCAAACCTTTCAATTAAAAAGTTTTACATGAATAATAAACTTTAAAAGATTAGTTTTAAATTTTTTAAATTTATTTTGATTTATAATCTTAGAAAATGGTCCAAATAACCCCATGAAAACGAAACATAAATTTTCGTTAAAATTCCAAAAACTTCCTTATGTTATGCAAATTTTTGTTATTACGTTATAATTGATGATTTTTATTGGCTCTTTCCAATTAAAATGACGCAATTCAGACCAGATCGCGGATTCAAACGTTTTTACACGAAAAATAGCATTATTTTAAAAAATTACATTGGGATATTGGCAAAAGTTTAGAGACATAATTTTTAGAAATTTGTTTTTGTGTTGACAAACGGGGAAACATGTTTGCAAGTAAGAAAACACTTAAAAAAGAGTATTTTTAGCGTTGATATTTGGCAATTTTGTAGTAGGATTTTAATTTTGAAAATATGTTTTTCTAACAAAACAACCTGGAAATTCAAAAAAAATTAACTTTTAAGGCTTATTTTTTGGAAAAGTTTTTAATTTAAAGGTTTGTTGCTGCCAGCATTTGGGCTTGGAATGCTTCTAAATTTTAAATTCGTCATTTTTGACAGCTTATTGTAAGAAATTAACAAAGAAATTGACAGCTTATTCTAAAAATTTTTAGGTCAAAAGTAAGGAATAAAAATTGGCGGACATTTAATATATAACAATATGATCAATATCGTACACACTTCGAGCAGGAAGCAAAACAAAATAAATAATTCGGACAGTGTATTAGCGTGGCAAAAATTCGTCAAAAATCGCGAAAACCCCGCGCATTCAACGCATTATAAAAAAAATTTCAGAAAATTTCAGATAACTTTAAGAAAAAAACTCAGAAAAATATGTTTTACAGCATACCAAGCGGCGTTTCTTATCTCTTACTAACAAAAAAGTTTTTTTTTTGGGACCAGGTTTTTTTACCGCATCGGCTGTAGTGATGACGTCATCAAAAACATTTTTTCCCACCCTTTTCAAAAGATAGTCAAAAGTCTGAGCTATGCCCCCATATATGTTCCGCACATATTCTAACCTCCGTTATGGATATGTAGCATTTCAAACTTCAAGTTTTGTCGCCAGTCCGTATCATTTTTGTAAAGACTAGGGTTGTGCATTTAATTTCGGCACTTTTTCCAAATGGGCATTTTTGATTTTGGACTATATCTTTGGTAATCCTGGACAGAATACGACGTTTTATAGCTCAAACGAGAGCTAATTATATGTAGATGACTGTCGTGAACTTTTTATTTGTTATCTTATGATATTTTCATGTGAAATTGTGTGATTTATAAAAAATAAAATTGTTACCCGTTTTTAGAACATGGGCATTTCATGACTACGCAATAAATTGGTTTAAAAATTAAACTGTCCTCGTAAAATTTATTCTATTTTCCGAATTTTTAGTCCCCGTGGTTCTACGTTGCGTCTGTGGTGAGCAATCGTTATAAAATAAAATAGTGTAATTTCGGCACACATATTGCTGTAGGTAAAAACGGGTTGAATTAAGTGGTCAGGTGTTAAATTATAGTTGTAAATAGTTAAAAGACAACGTTGAAATGTGTAGGGGTCATAGCACTGCACTTAAACTCGATTAAGGGGGTCCTTTAAAAAAGTGCCAAAATGAAGCTTAACTTTTCCCGATTTTTGCTCATTTAAATACCATTTGGCATTTTGGCTGTAACTTTTGCCAGTTACACGTTGAACAACAAGTAGAAGCTTAAATTAAACAAAACTGTCTGGAGATAATGATAGGCTTTTAAATTTTGGAAAATGATGATTTTTTGACTTAGAAACAATTGATTGTTTGTAAAGTGCCGAAATTAAATGCACACATTTAATTTCGGCGATTTTCCATTTTTTGAAAAACTGATTTAATTAAGTAAAAAAACCACTTTCGTACAGTGAAACTTTTGTAACGCAACGCAGTATCGTGAAAGCTTTAAAATGAGCTATCAAACATGAAAATCAGGCCATACAGTAAAAAGTTACATTGGAAAAACAAAAAAGTGCCGAAATTAAATGCACTACCCTATAATGTTGTAAAAAGTAATGATTATCAAATATTTTAAGTAAAAGTAACATTAATTTGAAAAATTTTACTTTAAGTAAAGTAAGAGTAAAAGTAATTTGTGATTTTTTTAATTTAAGTAAAATAAAAGTAAAATTAACGGTAAAAATTTTATTTAAGTAAAGTTAAAATAACAGTAAGATTTATTTTTTAAAGTAAAAGTAAGAGTAAAAGTATAAAAAAAGTATTTTAAACGGAGCGAAACACCGGTTTTTGAAGCTTCAAAGTTTTGTTTCAAAGTGTTTTGCTAATTTTACGTACAAATTTTAATTTTAATAATTTTTTTGGTCTTACTAAATGGTTTTAACGTGTTAGCGGCTTAAAAAAACTTTCTTTTGGCACTCATTCTATAACAAGCCAAGCCCACAGTGAATCAACTCGTTCAAATTACTTAAATTTTACTTGAATCTATTTTCATTTTTGTAGGAAAAATTCCGAGTAAGAGTAAAAAAGTATGTGAAACTTAAAAGTGGAGTAAAAGTAAAAGTAATCCGAAACCCGTTACTTTTATTAGTTTAAGCAAGAATATATAACACACGATTTAAGTAAAAGTAAAAGTAAGTGTTTACAACACTACTGTTTACCGGGTTTGCTTCTTGCTACTTGCAGCAATGATTATGCAATTTATACTGACAAATTGATTATTATTTCAAGGTCTACAATACATTTTATATTTTTACCCCGCCGCAACGTTTGGTTTGTTATTTAAGAAGCCTTTTCTTGGTAAAAGAAGCAAACTACGAAATGTGTTGCCTTCTTTTATACCTGTTGGATGTTTCTCCCCAGTTTGGCCCCCAGTTTTCCCCCAGTTTTAAAATTGATAAAACACCTTTTAAAATGATTTATTTCTTTAAAGTTTTGTACCAAAAAACTACAAAAACTATCTGTAGTATTTTCTTTTATTTTTTAATACTAATCAAATGATTTTTAAAAAGGTTATTTTTCTTGCGCAAAATAAGAATTATTTCCGCGTAGGTGACGGTAAAGGATCTCCATTTGTACACCGGCGTCCATTCGGTGCTCACTGGAATCCCTGTTGTATAAATATTTATAAAGCGTGAAAAAAATAAGAAGGGCCAAAACGGCTAATGCTGTTTCACTAGACAAAATTTCACTGGATTACACTAGAGTTGTGGACACATTGAGCATGTGCAGTACAGGATAAATTATGGGTTTCCATTCACTGTATTATTAACAGAACTCGGCAAAGGTGGGATTTTCAGCGCTCTGATTTCAAATATGAACTCCATTTTTTGATTTGACCTTCCAAAAACTCTGATGGGGGCGACCCCCATCTTTTTTTTGGGAGGGGGTATTCCAGTAACTTTTGTTTTACGCCTAATCAACTTAAAAACTGGTCAGTATGGTTTTTTTGATGTTTTCTGAGCCCCAATTACAACCATAAATTCTTTTTTTTTTATTTACATTCGAAAACCTCAAAAGGGGGGTCTACCCTATTTGGGGAGCGGAGCACCGTGCTCTCACCATAGACCCCATTTTACTCCCATCCACCCCTAACATAGGGATTTTCTGGGGTGCTGATTTAAAATATTAATTTCTGTTGTTGTTTTTACATTTGAGAACCCCAAAACGGGGGGTTACTCCATTGGGGGAGCACCGCACTCTCACAATAGCCCCATATAAATCCCATCCACCCCAAACATAAAATTAAATTCGACAGAGAGCTCTGGAGCTCCAGGCGTTGCTCCAAAGCTCAGAAAAAAACCCAGAAAAACGGCAAATATTCAAGTTTAGTTAAACACAACTGAACTCACCGGTGGTTATATGGGGAAAGCCCTCTTATCCACGACAAAATAAGTCAGAGCTCCACCAACGTAATAAATAAAATAAAATAAGTCAGAGCTCCAAAGTAGTGGGCTCTGTTTATTCCAAACCTTGAAGGTTTAGGAATAACCCGAACCAGTTGACGCGTACTAAAAATGAAACATTAACTTTCTGAGGGAAAAATGAAAGCCACGCTTCCGTCATTTTGAGGTAGGTTTTGGCCATTGCCGTGAAAGAACTTAAACCATTATTCACAAATGCACACAACAAAAACGTAAACAACCAATACAAATGCAAACGAAACCATTCATGAGCCTAATTTACCGTCTTCCTGAAAAATTTTAAAGCTTAGAACTTCAAATCATATTAGTTAAAAATAATTGGAAATAAAATAGGTTTTATGGAAATTAAGTTTCAATATTAATACAGACACGCTTCACTAATAAGATGCATAATGTTTAGCATGTAGCATTTGGAAAAATTTTTAAAGTTTTAAAAAAAACGTAGTTTACAAAAAAATTTAAAAAAAATAATTTATGACATTACTCCTTAATTATGCAATAAATTAGTTAAGCAAATAAATGAGGAGCTCTGAAGGTCCAGGGATCTTGAAAGCTGAGCTTCGCTCTGTTTTGGAACATCACTGATATAAACTACTAATTTCCCTACCCTCCAATATTACCCTCCAAAATTATTCGACTATAAAGCGGAGAAAGTTTCAGAGCTCCGGAGCTCTGCCCTTTAAATACGCGATTTAAAGCTTATTTAAGCTTAAAGTATATTTTAAATTACTGTCTTTGTATTTTAGGATTATTTTATTGTTAAAATAAGTTTTAGAAAAATTTTTGTTTACAAACAAAAAATCCATGACATTACTTTTTATATATTCATAAAATTAAATTCGACAGAGAGCTCTGGAGCTCCAGGCGTTGCTCCACTGCTCAAAAAAAACATAGTAAAAGGCGAATATTCAAGTTTAATTAAACATAACTGAACTCAGCGGTGGATATAGGGGGACAACTCGTCTTATCCACGGCAAAATAAGTCAGAGCTCCACAAGCAATGTGGTGAACTCCGTTTATTCCAATCCGTGAAAGGTTAGGAATAAACCACACCCAGTTGACGCGTACTAAAACTATGTACTAAAAATGAAACATTAACTTTCTGAGTGAAAAATGAAAGCCACGCTTCTGTCATTTTGAGGTAGGTTTCGGCCCTCGCCGTGAAAGAACTTAAACCATTATTCACAAATGCACACAACAAAAACGTAAACAACCAATACAAATGCAAACGCAACCATTCATGAGTCTAATTTACCGTCTTCCTGAAAAACTTTAAAGCTCATAGGCAAGTAAAATCTGGCTGACTGCGACATTTGCAGTATTGAATCGACTATTTAACAACAAAAACATTCAAAACTTACACTAAAAAGTGGATTAATAACAAAGATTAAAAACTGTATTTTAATAATTATTTATTAAATTACCTTATTTGTAACCTTAATGCAAATTTTTTAAGGACTAAAGTTGGTTAATTTTTGTACATTTTGTGAAAAGGTGGATTAAAAAAAATTCTGCGTTCTTATTTGATTTTTTTTAAATAAAAACGTCATTACCGCACAATTTTAATTGGTCCCCTCATGTCTGCATTCCAATTTTTAGCGTCAGCCAGATATAATTCAACCATAGAACTTCAAATCATATTAGTCAACAATAATTGGAAATAAAATAGGTTTTATGGAAATTATAATTTTTAATATTAATACAGACGCGCTTGACTAATAAGATGCTTAATGTTTAGCATGGAACATTTGGAAAATTTTTTAAAGATTTGAAAAAACGTATCTTACAAAAACATTTAAAAAATAATTTATGACATTACTCTTCAATTATGCATTAGATTAGTTAAGCAATTGAATGAGGAGCTCTGAAGCTCCGGGGCTCTTGAAAGCGGAGCTTCGCTTTGTTTCCGAACATCACTGATATAAACTACTAATTTTCCTACCCTCCAATATTACCCTCCAAAATTATTCGACTATAAAGCGGAGAGAGTTTCAGAGCTTGAAATATATTTTAAATTACTGTCTTTGTATTTTTAGGATTATTTTATTGTTAAAATAAGTTTTAGAAAAAATTTGGTTTACAAAAAAATAAAAATAATCTATGACTATATTCATAAAATTAAATTCGAAAGAGAGCTCTGGAGCTCCACGCGTTGCTCCTCTTTAAGCCCTGACAGCTTAGCTCTGCTCCGCTCCAAAAGTCAATAATACAAATTCTAATATGATACTCCGTACATTTTAAGCGGAGGGTAGGGAAATTAGTAGTTTATATCAGTGATGTTCGGAAACAAAGCGAAGCTCCGCTTTCAAGAGCCCCGGAGCTTCAGAGCTCCTCATTCAATTGCTTAACTAATTTAATGCATAATTGAAGAGTAATGTCATAAATTATTTTTTAAATTTTTTTGTAAGATACGTTTTTTCAAAACTTTAAAGAATTTTCCAAATGTTCCATGCTAAACATTAAGCATCTTATTAGTCAAGCGCGTCTGTATTAATATTGAAACTTAATTTCCATAAAACCTATTTTATTTCCAATTATTGTTAACTAATATTATTTGAAGTTCTATAGTTGAATTCTATCTGGCTGACGCTAAAAATTGGAATGCAGACATGAGGGGACCAATTAAAGTTGTGCGGTAATGACGTTTTTATTTAAAAAAAAAAACAAATAAGAACGCAAAATTTTTTTTTAATTCCACCTTTTCACAAAATGTATTAAAATTAACCAACTTTAGTCCTTAAAAAATTTGCATTAAGGTTACAAATAAGGTAATTTAATAAATAATCATTAAAATACAGTTTTTAATCTTTGTTATTAATCCACTTTAGTGTAAGTTTTGAATGTTTTTGTTGTTAAATAGTCGATTCAATACTGCAAGTGCAAATGTCGCAGTCAGCCAGATTTTACTTGCCTATAAGCTTTAAAATTTTTCAGGAAGACGGTAAATTAGACTCATGAATGGTTGCGTTTGCATTTGTATTGGTTGTTTACGTTTTTGTTGTGTGCGTTTGTGAATAATGGTTTTAGTTCTTTCACGGCGAGGGCCAAAACCTACCTCAAAATGACAGAAGCGTGGCTTTCATTTTTCACTCAGAAAGTTAATGTTTCATTTTTAGTACATAGTTTTAGTATGCGTCATCTGGGTTTGGTTTATTCCTGAATTTTCACAGTTTGGAATAAACGGAGTTCACCACATTGTTTGTGGAACTCTGACTTATTTTGCCGTGGATAAGACGAGTTGTCCCCCTATATCCACCGCTGAGTTCAGTTATGTTTAATTAAACTTGAATATTCGCCTTTTTCTGGGTTTTTTTTTAAGCTTTGGAGCAACGCCTGGAGCTCCAGAGCTCTCTGTCGAATTTAATTTTATGAATATATAAAAAGTAATGTCATGGATTTTTTGTTTGTGCACAAAAATTTTATATTTAAAAAAAGTAATGTCATGGATTTTTTGTTTGTGCACAAAAATGTTTCTAAATCTTATTTTAACAATAAAATAATCCTAAAAATACAAAGACAGTAATTTAAAATATACTTCAAGCTTAAATAAGCTTTGAATCGCGTATTTAAAGGGCAGAGCTCCGGAGCTCCGAAACTCTCTCCGCTTTATAGTCAAATAATTTTGGAGGGCAATATTGGAGGGTAGGAAAATTAGTAATTTATATCAGTGATGTTCCGAAACAGAGCGAAGCTCAGCTTTCAAGAGCTCCGGAGCTTCAGAGCTCCTCATTCAATTGCTTAACTAATTTATTGCATAATTAAGGAGTAATGTCATAAATTATTTTTTAATTTTTTTGTAAGCTACGTTTTTTTTAAAACTTTAAAAATTTTTCCAAATGTTCCATGCTAAACATTAAGCATCTTATTAGTGAAACGCGTCTGTATTAATATTGAAACTTAATTTCCATAAAACCTATTTTATTTCCAATTATTTTTAACTAATATGATTTGAAGTTCTAAGCTTTAAAATTTTTCAGGAAGACGGTAAATTAGGCTCATGAATGGTTGCGTTTGCATTTGTATTGGTTGTTTACGTTTTTGTTGTGTGCATTTGTGAATAATGGTTTAAGTTCTTTCACGGCAATGGCCAAAACCTACCTCAAAATGACAGAAGCGTGGCTTTCATTTTTCACTCAGAAAGTTAATGTTTCATTTTTAGTACATAGTTTTAGTACGCGTCAACTGGTTCGGGTTATTCCTAAACCTTCAAGGTTTGGAATAAACAGAGCCCACTACTTTGTTGGTGGAGCTCTGACTTATTTTGTCGTGGATAAGACGGGCTTTCCCCTTATAACCACCGTTGAGTTCAGTTGTGTTTAACTAAACTTGAATATTTGCCGTTTTTCTGGTTTTTTTTTTCTGAGCTTTGGAGCAACGCCTGGAGCTCCAGAGCTCTCTGTCAAATTTAATTTTATGTTTGGGGTGGATGGGATTTATGGGGTTATATGGGGTTATTGTGAGAGGGCTGTGCTCCCCCTAATGGAGTAACCCCCCGTTTTGGGTTTCTCAAATGTAAAAGCAACAACAGAAATTAATATTTAAAATCAGCACCCCAGAAAATCCCTATGTTTGGGTTGGATGGGAGTAAAATGGGGCCTATTGTGAGAGCGCGGTGCTCTGCCCCCAAATAGGGTAGACACCCCTTTTGAGGTTTTTGAATGTAAAATCAAAAAAAAAGTATGGTTGTAACTGGGTCTCAGAAAACATAAAAAAAAACATACTGGCCAGTTTTTAAGTTGATTAGGCGTAAAACAAAAGTTACTGGAATACCCTCTCCCCAAAAAAAGATGGGGGTCGCCCCCATTTATAGTTTTCGAAAGGTCAAATCAAAAAATGGAGTTTATATTTGAAATCAGAGCGCTGAAAAATCCCACCTTTGTCAAATTCTGTACATAATACAGTGAATGAAAACCTAATTTATCCTGTACTGCACATGCTCAATGTGTCCACAACCCTAGTGTAATCGAGTGAAATTTTGTCCAGTGCAACAGCATTAGCCGTTTTGGCCCTTCTCTTCTTTTTTTCACGCTTTATAAATATTTATACAACAAGGGTTCCAGTGAGCACCGAATGGACGCCGGTGTACAAATGGAGATGGTTTACCGTCACCTACGCGGAAATAATTCATATTTTACGCAAGACAAATAACCTTTTTAAAAATCATTTGATTAGTATTAAAAAATAAAAGAAAATACTACAGATAGTTTTTGTAGTTTTTTGGTACACAACTTTAAAGAAATAAATCATTTTAAAAGGTGTTTTATCAATTTTAAAACTGGGGCAAAACTGGGGGCAAACTGGGGGGAAACATCCAACAGGTATAAAAGAAGGCAACACATTTCGTAGTTTGCTTCTTTTACCAAGAAAAGGCTTCTTAAATAACAAACCAAACATTCCGGTAAAAAAGTGTAAATGTATTGTAAGAACTTCTTAAAATAATAATCAATTTGTAAGTATAAATTGCATAATCATTGCTGCAAGTAGCGACAAACCGGTAAACGGTCGTGTTTGTAAACACTTCTTTTACTTTTACTTAAATCGTGTGTTATATATTCTTGCTTAAACTAATAAAAGTAACGGGTTTCGGATTACTTTTACTTTTACTCCACTTTTAAGTTTCACATACTTTTTTACTCTTACTCGGAATTTTTCCTACAAAAATGAAAATATATTCTAGTAAAATTTAAGTAATTTGAACGAGTTGATTCACTGTCGGCTTCATTATTATTAAATCGAGTGCCAAAAGAAAGTTTTTTTAAGCCGCTAAAACGTTAAAACCATTTAGTAAGACCAAAAAAATTATTAAAATTAAAATTTGTACGTAAAATTAGCAAAACACTTTGGAACAAAGCTTTGGAGCTTCAAAAACCGGTGTTTCGCTCCGTTTCAAATACTTTTATTATACTTTTACTCTTACTTTTACTTTAAAAAATAAATCTTACTGTTATTTTAACTTTACTTAAATAAAATTTTTACCGTTAATTTTACTTTTATTTTACTTAAATTAAAGAAATCACAAATTACTTTTACTCTTACTTTACTTAAAGTAAAATTTTTCGAATTAATGTTACTTTTACTTAAAATATTCGATAATCACTACTTTTTACAACACTATAGGGTAGTGCATTTAATTTCGGCACTTTTTTGTTTTTCCAATGTAACTTTTTACTGTATTGCCTGATTTTCATGTTTGATAGCTCATTTTAAAGCTTTCACGATACTGCGTTGCGTTACAAAAGTTTCACTGTACGAAAGTAGTTTTTTTACTTAATTAAATCAGTTTTTCAAAAAATGGAAAATCGCCGAAATTAAATGTGTGCATTTAATTTCGGCACTTTACAAACAATCGATTGTTTCTAAGTCAAAAAATCATCATTTTCCAAAATTTAAAAGCCTATCATTATCTCCAGACAGTTTTGTTTAATTTAAGCTTCTACTTGTTGTTCAACGTGTAACTGGCAAAAGTTACAGCCAAAATGCCAAATGGTATCAAAATGAGCAAAATTTGGGAAAAAAGTGCATTTAATTTCGGCACTTTTTTAAAGGACCCCCTTAATCGAGTTTAAGTGCAGTGCTATGACCCCTACACATTTCAACGTTGTCTTTTAACTATTTACAACTACAATTTAACACCCGACCACTTAATTCAACCCGTTTTTACCTACAGCAATATGTGTGCCGAAATTACACTATTTTATTTTATAACGATTGCTCACCACAGACGCAACGTAGAACCACGGGGACTAAAAATTCGGAAAATAGAATAAATTTTACCAGGACAGTTTAATTTTTAAACCAATTTATTGCGTAGTCATGAAATGCCCATGTTCTAAAAACGGGTAACAATTTTATTTTTTATAAATCACACAATTTCACATGAAAATATCATAAGATAACAAATAAAAAGCTCAGGACAGTCATCTACATATAATTAGCTCTCGTTTGAGCTATAAAACGTCGTATTCTGTGCAGGATTACCAAAGATATAGTCCAAAATCAAAAATGCCCAATTGGAAAAAGTGCCGAAATTAAATGCACAACCCTAGTCTATACAAAAATGATACGGACTGGCGACAAAACTTGAAGTTTGAAATGTTATATATCCATAACGGAGGTTAGAATATGTGCGGAACATATATGGGGGCATAGCTCAGACTTTTGGCTATCTTTTGAAAAGGGTGGGAAAAAGTGTTTTTGATGACGTCATCACTACAGCCGATGCGGTAAAAAAACCTGGTCCCAAAAAAAAAACTTTTTTGTTAGTAAGAGATAAGAAACGCCGCTTGGTATGCTGTAAAACATATTTTTCGGAGTTTTTTTCTTAAAGTTCTGAAATTTTCTGAAATTTTTTTTATAATGCGTTGAATGCGCGGGGTTTTCGCGATTTTTGACGAATTTTTGCCACGCTAATACACTGTCCGAATTATTTATTTTGTTTTGCTTCCTGCTCGAAGTGTGTACGATATTGATCCTATTGTTATATATTAAATGTCCGCCAATTTTTATTCCTTACTTTTGACCTAAAAATTTTTAGAATAAGCTGTCAATTTCTTTGTTAATTTCTTACAATAAGCTGTCAAAAATGACGAATTTTAAATTTAGAAGCATTCCAAGCCCGAATGCTGGCAGCAACAAACCTTTAAATTAAAAACTTTTCCAAAAAAATAAGCCTTAAAAGTTAATTTTTTTTTAATTTCCAGGTTGTTTTGTTAGAAAAACATATTTTCAAAGTTAAAATCCTACTACAAAATTGCCAAATATCAACGCTAAAAATACTCTTTTTTAAGTGTTTTCTTACTTGAAAACATGTTTCCCCGTTTGTCAACACAAAAACAAATTTCTAATAATTATGTCTCTAAACTTTTGCCAATATCCCAATGTAATTTTTTAAAATAATGCTATTTTTCGTGTAAAAACGTTTGAATCCGCGATCTGGTCTGAATTGCGTCATTTTAATTGGAAAGAGCCAATAAAAATCATCAATTATGACGTAATAACAAAAATTTGCATAACATAAGGAAGTTTTTGGAATTTTAACGAAAATTTATGTTTCGTTTTCATGGGGTTATTTGGACCATTTTCTAAGATTATAAATCAAAATAAATTTAAAAAATTTAAAATTAATCTTTTAAAGTTTATTATTCATGTAAAACTTTTTAATTGAAAGGTTTGCTGCTGCCAGCATACGGGCTGGGAATCCTTCCAAATTTCAAATTCGTCATTTTTGACAGCTTATTGTAAGCTTAATGTTAGCAAGAATATATAACACAACAGAATGTCTGACTGTACACTAAATTTTTGACCAAAATTTTGCGAGAAAAGTCGCACTTCTGAATTCGTGTGCGACTTTTATCGCAAAAATCCGCCATTTTCTGCTAGTTTTTCGCGCTGCGAAAAAATTTTTCGCCATTTTCGCGCTGCGATTTTTAACACAGTGTTAGTTTTCTCGCAGTGGGGACTGCGACTTCTTTCGCACTCTATGCTGCTTTATTCGCACTGCGATTATTTTCGCACTGCGAGCCTGGTCGCGCAACAAAAAAATACAGACGCTGATAGTCATTTTCAATGGAGTAAAACTCTTCGAAACTTGTTTTATTTAATTTTAAAACGTTGGAAAGTTACTTTATTTTATTAAAACTAAAAAGTGTAAACATGTTAAGGTAAAAAAACGACTTTTACTCATTTAAACACAAAATTTTCGCTCCGTGTGCAGCCCGACTCGCAGTGCGAAAATAATCGCAGTGCGAATAAAGCAGCATAGAGTGCGAAAAAAGTCGCAGTCCCCACTGCGAGAAAACTAACACTGTGTAAAAAATTGCAGCGCAGGAAAACTCGCAGAAAATGGCGGATTTTTGCGAGAAAAGTCGCACACAAATTCGAAATTGCGACTTTTCTCACAAAATTTTGGTCAAAAATTTAGTGTACAGTCGGAGGTTCTCTTGTGTTATATATTCTTGATATTAGGTTTTTTTACACAAACAATATATCAAAATTCGTCATATGTGATATATTTTACATTTTTGATGGTTTTAAAAAAAAAATTTTGAAAAAATTTTGGGTGGCGGAAAAAAAGGACCTGTGGCAAAGGAGGAAAAAAATCACCCGTGCGCAAGACGGAAAAAAGAAGCCGAAAGGAGCGCATGACAAATATTGTACAGCGGCGTTTATTTATTACGTTATAAAGTATGAAATTATTGTGTTATAACTTTTAAGTATTAAGTTATAAGTTATTATTAAAGCTAACTTAAATAATCAGTAGCGTGTATTAAAAGTTTAAAAGTTTTTTAACTTTTGCATTTGGTTTATAACAAAAAAATTTAATTTAAAAGTATTTGTAAAGGAAATAAATGAAGAATCAAATAAAATTGATTTTAATAAATTGTGCTTATTGCGCTGGATAAATAATGCTAATAACTGACAAGCAATCTGTTTTAGCTCCAAATTTCCATGAACTTTAAATATGCGTTTTTCTATTAGTATTCACAATAGTATAAAATGTTTGAGCAATTTTTTTACACACCCTTTAATTTGATTTGTAAAAATTAGCAGCTTCACTTAGTTTATATTGGCGGTGTTTTTAGTATATTTCCAATTATACAATGGTATTCGTAAAACTTTGGTGTGGGTTCATTCGGACGGGTTCCTTTGCTTTGGCGGCAAAACTGGACCGGGTCTAATATTTAATATCGTCATTGGCATGCGTTTTACATAATTTTTTAACAAATTTTATTCAAAAACTTTTTTACGCGAAATACAAACAAATAGAAATGCCTTTTTGATATTTCTTGGACGGTATAAAAATTTTGGATTTGGTTCAGTTTTTTTGCTAAAACAAACACACCCAGTCTCGTATAGACGCGGTCCAAAGTTTTACCATAGTGATAGTCTTTTCATTTTAGTATTTTTTTCTTTTAATTATTATTTTTGTCCAATACTACATAATAGATACAAAATAACTTATTTAATTCGATCAACTGGTTTAAATTAATCGGACAAAACACTTTTAGTTTTTATTTATTCTTCAATCCATACACGAGATTAATTCTATGATTCGCCAGTTTTCCAAATTATATTATAATCGTTAAAACATAGTTGAAGTTGCGAAAGAGCAGAACCTTTTAAAATTTCAGTAACTGTATTCGGCTTTCATAAATTCTATCAAACCAGCGTTGGCAAAGTTTCATAATTTAGATGTAATTTACATGAAAAAAAACGAGTTGTAAGGGCAACCTACCCCTACGATTGTAGTAAAACAACGTCCGTTTTCAGAAAAGTCTGGATTAATTGTTTTTAGAACATTATTGCAGAAATTAATAAAATAATAACGTTAAAATCTTCACAAACTACGAACAAAAAGTTTTATACAGAATACTAATAACGTAATAAATAAACACCGCTGCATAATATTTGTCGCGCACTCCTGTCGGGTGCTTTTTTCCACCTTGCGCAGGGGTGTTCTTTTTCCGCCTTTGCCACGGGTGCTTTTTTCCGTAAACCAAAAATTTTCAGCATTCGTGTTTGGCCCTCCTAGCCCCCGGGGGGTCAACCCCCCAAAAAAAAGTTTATAGGTCAAAAGTAAGGAATAAAAATTGGCGGACATTTAATATACAACAATATGATCAATATCCTACACACTTCGAGCAGGAATCAAAACAAAATAAATAATTCGGACAGTGTATTAGGTGGCAAAATTTCGCGAAAACCGCGCGCATCCAACTCATTATAAAATAAAATTGAGCGAGCTGATTTCGCTCAAACTTTCAGAAAAAACTCAGAAAAGTATGTTTTAACAGCATACCAAGCGGCGTTTCTTATCTCGCACTAATAAAAAAGTTTTGTTTTTTTTTGAGACCAGGTTATTTTCACCGCATCGGCTGTAGTGATGACGTCATCGAAAAACATTTTTCCTAATCTTTTCAAAAGATAGCCAAGAGTCTGAACTATGCTCCCATATATGTCCCGCATATGTTTTAACCTCCGTTATGGATATATAACATTTCGAATTTCGCTTTTTTTGAATTAAATTAAAAAATAGCCTAATAAACTATAGTTTTAGCTGCGCAATGACATATGTTTATAATCATTCCGTTGCCGAGATATACTTTTTTTATATGAAAAATAATAATAATAAGAAGAAAAATTTAAATTACAAAATTTACCCACGTTGTTTAATTATAGTTAGTGCGGTGCAGTGGCGCTCCAGACAAAGTTTACCTACGTTCTCTAAATATAGTTAGCGCGATGCCGTGCGCCAATGATTGCAATAATAATTTTTAAAGTAAAAATAATATTAAGAAGAAGATGATGAACATGAATTACAAAATTTACTTACGTTCTCTAAGTATAGTTGGCGCAGTGCCGTGGGTTAAATTGCAGTGTGGCACCCCCCGCACCACCGATGATTGAAATTGTATTTTTTTGAAATATAAATAACAAGAAGAAGAAAAAAGATGATAAACATGAATTACAAAATTTACCAAGTGCTCTAGTTATAGTTGTCGCGGTGCCGTGGGGCTAAATCGCAGTGGGCGCTCCCGCGCCACCGGTGATTGCAATTATTTTTTTGGAATAAAAAAATTAGAAGAAGAAGATGATGAACATAAATTACAAATTTTATCCAGATTCTCTGATTATAGTTGGTGTGGTACCGCAGGCTAAATCGTCACGTGAACGATTAAGCATATTGATTTTAAGATAATGAGCGTTAGAATTATAATAAAAAATAGAAGAAGATGAACATAAATTAATAAAATTTTTCCCAACATTTTTTAATTATAGTGTGCTGTTGTGCTGTGGGTGCCGTGGGGCTAAACAGCTGCGTTGCGCTTCCGCGCCACTGACACATTATTATTTTTTAATAAAACTTTGAATTAATTTTGTCATCAGTAATGCCAGAATTAACAAAAAGTACTCTGTTGTTTTCGCCGATTTCCGCGCGGTTGAAGCAGATGGCGCTCGGAACTGGTTCGGTTTCTGCCACCAATTAAAACCGGTCTGCTTTTTTGTGCGGTTTCTATGAGAGACTGTTCGTTGTCTGCTCGGTACAATCTGTAATTGTTTCCAAAAAGCTGTGATTCTTCAGTTGGGAGTTTTTATTTGTCTATTTTTTTAATTTATTATTTTTATCAATAAATCGATAACAAGGACCTAAATTAAAAAGGTTGCTCCTAAGAAAGTTGTAATTCTTTCTTCTTTCCAAAGAGCCCATGTTTATTTTTGATCAATCAGTAACGAAGGAGGAATATCGATTTTAAGAATTGAGCGTTAGAATAATAATAATAATAAGAAGAAGAAGAAGGAGATGAACATGAATCTCAAAATTTACCCACGTTCTCTAATTATGGTTGGCGCGTCGCCACGGGGCTAAATCGCCCCGTGGCGCTCCCGCGCCACCCATGATTATAGTAATTACTTTATAATAAAGGTTCCAAAACATACCAAAAGCTACATATTAATATAATTTTAGGGGATCGGAATTAAGTCAGCTTTCTTCCAATTTCGAAAAGAAAATTACAAAAATTGAGCTCTGAGTGGAGTTCTTCAATATAAAACCACCAGTTAGCAAATTTCGTTTAAGGTTTTCGTTTTTCCTAAACATCTGCTCTAATAAATTTTTTCATTTTAACAATAATGCTTAAATTAAATTTAATTTTAATTCAATACTGCTCTTTTAATTTGAATAAAATTTTCGCTTTTACGTTAACAGGAGGCAGGTCCCCCGATAAAGCCCACGTTACAATTGGGATTTCCACTGGCGCTGGTACATTTCCTTTCATGCTGGTCACTACAGTCATTATTTATAATTAACAATTTATAATAAATTTAATTTAATTAAAAAATTTTTGTCGAAATTGTCCTTATAAAACTGTAACGTAAACAACGTTTAAAGATAAAACTTTTTTGTACATTTACAAAAGAGAGCACTCCAAATGTTTTTTTTTCTATTTTGTGCCCAGTTGATGATGTTTTCATGCAAATTTCTGCGTGCAAGATATCATAAAATTTTGTTTATATCCAAAGATATGCAAGAATTTAAGCGCTTTTAATTCCGATCCCCTAAAATTATATTAATATGTAGCTTTTGGTATGTTTTGGAACCTTTATTATAAAGTAATTACTATAATCATGGGTGGCGCGGGAGCGCCACGGGGCGATTTAGCCCCGTGGCGCCGCGCCAACCACAATTAGAGAACGTGGGTAAATTTTGAGATTCATGTTCATCTCCTTCTTCTTCTTATTATTATTATTATTCTAACGCTCAATTCTTAAAATCGATATTCCTCCTTCGTTACTGATTGATCAAAAATAAACATGGGCTCTTTGGAAAGAAGAAAGAATTACGCAACTTTCTTAGGAGCAACCTTTTTAATTTAGGTCCTTGTTATCGATTTATTGATCAAAATAATAAATTAAAAAAATAGACAAATAAAAACTCCCAACTGCAGAATCACAGCCTTTTGGCAACAATTAGGATTGTACCGAGCAGACAACGAACAGTCTCTCATAGAAACCGCACAAAAAAGCAGACCGGTTTTAATTGGTGGCAGAAACCGAACCAGTTCCGAGCGCCATCTGCTTCAACCGCGCGGAAATCGGCGAATACAACAGAGTACTTTTTGTTAATTCTGGCATTACTGATGACAAAATTAATTCAAAGTTTTATTAAAAAATAATAATGTGTCAGTGGCGCGGAAGCGCAACGCAGCTGTTTAGCCCCACGGCACCCACAGCACAACAGCACACTATAATTAAAAAATGTTGGGAAAAATTTTATTAATTTATGTTCATCTTCTTCTATTTTTTATTATAATTCTAACGCTCATTATCTTAAAATCAATATGCTTAATCGTTCACGTGACGATTTAGCCCTGCGGTACCACACCAACTATAATCAGAGAATCTGGATAAAATTTGCAATTTATGTTCATCATCTTCTTCTTCTAATTTTTTTATTCCAACAAAATAATTGCAATCACCGGTGGCGCGGGAGCGCCCACTGCGATTTAGCCCCACGGCACCGCGACAACTATAACTAGAGCACTTGGTAAATTTTGTAATTCATGTTTATCATCTTTTTTCTTCTTCTTGTTATTTATATTTCAAAAAATATAATTTCAATCATCGGTGGTGCGGGGGGTGCCACACTGCAATTTAACCCACGGCACTGCGCCAACTATACTTAGA
>JASAMX010007330.1:0-11279 GCA_030248175.1 Microlaimidae sp. YZB2_3
ATGCGTCTTCGTTCAGTTACGTATTGCTCGAGAGAAGCATATTATCTATCTATCTATAGTGCTCGTTTGTTTTTTTTTTCTATGAACAAAAAGCAGTTTTTGTTTGTTTTTACTGTGTATTCCATGAACTAAACTGGTCTATTACTAATTTTTTTAGGCACTTTCAGGAAACAGGAGCGGACAAGAAGGACCGTGAGGATCTGTGGTCCAAGCTGGAATCCCTCCGGATTTCCGGCGGAAACGGAAAACTTCCGCTGGACGGTCGCTTCCCCGCCCCGACCGGACAGCCCCGCAACAGCCTCGCCATGATCGCTGGTGGTGGGAAAATCACGCAGCCGGCCGCCGTCTTAAACAGCACCCAGCAGCAGCACCAGGGTGGGGCGGGAGTCACTCCGACGCAAGCGGGCGGCGCCAGCCCCACAGGCGCCGGCGGGGCAGGAAAAGGAGCCGGGAATAGTCCGGCGGCCGCCCAAGCTGGTGGAATAGGACTTAATCCGGCTGGCGGAGTAGGACTGACGGCCGCGGCGCCGGCTGGAGGGAAAGACGCCACCTCGCCCAAGTCGGGGAAGAAGAAGAAATAGAACTAGGACTGGTTGTTGTTGTTGATGTCTGCAACAGCACAAACGGTCTTTTTAGAGAATATGTATTGACTGGAAAATGGGAAGAGAGAACTCGTAAGAACTGGACTGTCAAGGTAGAAATTGGTCACTGGAGGAGACGGTAGGCCTATTTGGGGTACTCTGTGAATCGCAACTCTCAAACAAAAACCTTCAAACTGAAAGAAAAAAACCTACTTGGTTTCGACAATTAAACGTATTTGTTACCGAGTGTTCCAACCGAAACAAGACAATAGATAAAAATCTTTTTAATCCCCAGAAGAAACCAACCTTAGGTTAAAAGGTCGCTTTAATATTTGAGGTAATTAGGTTAATTTTTTGTCGGCTGAATCCAAAATTAAGACTAAATAAATAAATAGCGAGAAAATTAGTAGACGCCTCAAAACCCAATATCAGACCTGTGCACGGTCTGAAAATGCTTCCCCCCCGTTTTATTGGAGGATTTGCCCCCACCCGCCAAAAAATGAAAAAGTACCCTAAAATTATGGCGCCGTTTTTGACCTGATGACGCCATAATCGCAATTTTTTTGCAGTTTTTAGCCTATTTCAATGTATTTTAAACCATTTTAGACCTATTTTTACCTTATTTTCGCTTTTTTTGTCCCTTTTTTCTCTTTTCCTTTTTTTTTCTCTCCTTTTTTTCTTTCCCCCCTGCTTGCCCCCCCGTTTCAAAAAAGTTGCCCCTCCCGTGCCCCCCCATTTCGGAATTGCCCCCCCCCCCCCGGTTTATACCCCGCGGGGGGGGGGGCGGCTGCGGTCTGCAATATCGTCCGCCCACCTAGACCTACCGTCTCCTCCAGTGACCAATTTCTACCTTGACAGTCCAGTTCTTACGAGTTCTCTCTTCCCATTTTCCAGTCAATACATATTCTCTAAAAAGACCGTTTGTGCTGTTGCAGACATCAACAACAACAACCAGTCCTAGTTCTATTTCTTCTTCTTCCCGACTTGGGCGAGGTGGCGTCTTTCCCTCCAGCCGGCGCCGCCGCGCTCCCAGTCCTACTCCGCCAGCCGGATTGAGTCCTATTCCACCAGTTTAGGCAGCCGCGGGGACTATTCCGGCTCCTTTTCCTGCCCCGCGTCTGTGGGCTCGGCGCGGCCCGCTTGCGTCGGGGAGTGGGGCTCCCGCCCCCCACCTGGTGCTGCTGCCTGGTGTGTATTTCCAAAACGGGCAGCGGCTGCGTTTTCCCACCACCCACGAATTCGTGGCGAGGGCTGTTGCGGGGCTGTCCGGTCGGGGGCGGGAAGCGACCGTCCAGCGGGAAGTTTTCCGTTTCCGCGGGAATCCGGAGGGATTCCACTTGGAGCCGCGTATACCCTCACGGTCCCTTCTCGCATTTTGCCTCCCTAAAAAAAAAACGAAAAAAATTAATCCAACCAGTTTAGTTCATGGAATACACAGTAAAAACAAACAAAAACTGCTTTTTGTTCATAGAAAAAAAAAACAAACGAGCACTATAGATAGATAGATAATATGCTTCTCTCGCACCGCCGAGAACCCCTGGCGCTCTTATCGGGTGCACAACCTCGACAGTGCCAAAGAGAGAACACCTTAGCCTAACATAACCACAGCTACAACAAATTTAAATAAAAAAACAGAAATAACAAAAACAGTTCACCAGCTAAACCTAGGATAACGAAGCAGAACAGAATTGGTTAGTTATAGCAAAAATATATAATATACCGAAAAATGTGCAACTCCTATATAAAAAAGTGCGGAAACGTAGGTCATTATAATGAGCCTCTCCATTTAAATGACACTCTCCACTATAATGGCATAGTAGCCATTTTAATTCGGCGAGTTAAATTGGAGAGGAAGCTATTATAATAGCCATTTATTGACTTAATTTCACTTCATATATATTCACAAGTGTAATACTGTCCGGGCCGCACGAGTTTTCCCGGGTTGGTTTAATTATGTCCCACACGGTAAACCTGCATGCGGCCCGGACAGTATTACAATTGTATATATAAAGTGAAATTAAATGAATAAATGGCTATTATAATGCATACATGGGCCAGCCTGGTCCGGAGTGGGGGGGGGGGGGTTAAACCCCAATTTTGGGGGGGGGTTAAAATCCGAGAAACGCAAAATACCCTTATCGTTTTTTTTTTCTGGAGTGCATTTTACCCATATCGTTTTTCGATTTTGAAGAAAAAATAGGTAAAAAACGCTAATTTTAGGTCAAAAAGCCCTTTTTATTGCATTTTTGAGCTTTTTATTGCTTAAAACATTCATTTTGACCTCAAAACTTAAGTTTGGAGGCAGTTAGAAGTCATTTTAAAGACATTTTTTTCTTCATTTTTTCAAAATTGGGGGGGGGGTTAACTTTTTCTCCCCCCCCCACTTCTGAGTGGGGGGGGGGGGGTTAAACCCCCCTTCTCAGAATTTGGGGGGGGTTAACCCCCCCCGTGCCCATGTATGTTATAATGGCTTCCTCTCCATTTTAACTCGCCGAATTAAAATGAATACTATGCCATTATAGTGGAGAGTGTCATTTAAATGGAGAGGCTCATTATAAAGGCCACCTTTTCAGCAGGGACGTAGCCAGGGGGGGGGGGGGGCGGGGGGCCCGCCCCCCCCGAAACGGTCGGACAGGAGGAAAAATAAGGATAGTGGTTGGGCGGGGGGGGGCGGCCGCCCCCCCCCCCCCCCGAAATGGTCGCCAGATAATAAAATATGGGGGTTTTCAGATGCTAAAAATTCAAAATTTTCTAGCGCCTCACTAATCGCTCGGCGCCAAACTTTAAAATAATTTTAGTACCCCAATGGACCCCCAAAAATCAAAAATTTGTTCCGCTTTGCTTCGCTCAGCGGTCACTTTCTATAGTATACATACATATATATCTCGTTATTTATGTTGCCTGATGTTAATGTTATTTTAAAGTTAGTACAATAATTTTTATAAGTAATAAGTACTACATAGAAAGCAAAACAAACAATCATATTGGTTGATTTATGTACCTCCCCCCTCCTAAATTTTCCTGCGGCCTATAGCATTGGCTCGGATTTTTTTCATATAGGTAGGTACCCTAGAAAACATGGAGCCGAGATGCTGCTCATGTACTTTGGTTTACAATGTGGGTTTAGCCAAGGGGTCTGAAACTAACGTCTCTAAATTCCTTTTTTGTAAAATGCAGGCTCTGCCAATGTGTGCTTATGTAATTTTTAACTAAGAAAACATGTTTTTACCGCTAAAAACATTAGATAATAGGTTATTAGGCCAAAAACAGTGTATTATACAGCTTTATCTACGTTTATCCCTGCTTTTTTAACGTTTTCAAAAATTAAGGGGGGGGGGGGGGGCGCCCCCCCCCCCCCCACAACGGGGGGGGGGGGGGGGGGGGGGGGAGCTCCCCCCCCGAAATTTTTTTTGTACTAAAATCCGCCCCCCAAAATGAAACTCTGGCTACGTCCCTGCTTTTCTGTACTTTTTTATATAGGAGTTGCACATTTTTCGTTATATTATATATTTTTGGTTATAGTAATAGTAGTAAACGAATAGAGTAATAAATAAAATAATAAAGTAATAAACGAATAATAACTCCAGCTTCGAACACATACTACCTTCCCAATTTTTTTCCGCTTTTTGTCCCTGTGAACCGAACAAAAAAAAAACTGTAAGCAGAGTAGGGTCACTGTCTTAAATTCGGCCAGGTTTTAATTTTAGCTGCCAGCCGTTTATGAAATGAACTGCGTGTGAATATTATCGGTTAGAAAAATTGCTTTCCCTCTCGTTTTGAAAATAGCTCTTCCATTAAACTCTCCGGGGGAGAGGGGTTAGCACAGGTCAATTATTATAATTGTACTCTTATAATATCACTTACTTTTGTCGTTCGGCCTTGTAATTGGCAGTGAGTTCGTCGAAAAGTTTTCCATTCATTTCCATAAAAGTCTTTAATACATTATACACTAATGCCACAATTGTCTATAAAAAACTAATAATATGAGCTCATAAAACTAATTTGTTTAATAGTATATACCATGATTGGTGAAAGCATTTTGCTCTTAAGCAATATCCATTCTATTCACCAAACTCGCCATAGATGAAAATGAGGTGATAGGGTGGGCCCCACCCGGTGGGGTCACGGGGAGGGGTAGAGGGGAGTGCAATTCGAAAATGGGAGGGAAAAGGGCAAGTGGAGAGCCCAAATTTTTGTAAAACGAGGGGGGGCGGGGACACGCGTGTAAGAAGGAAAAGAGACAAAAAAGAAGCAAAAAAATGCGAAACTGAAGTAAAAATAGGTCTCGAATTCCATAAATTGCGTTGACACAGGCTAAAAACTGCAAAAAATTTGCGAATTTACATTAGCAGAGTGTGTATTTCACAAAAAGGGTTTAAAGAGCTTTCAAACACCCCGGATACGCCCACGCTTTAAAAATTTTAGGAGGAGAAAGGTACATGAATCAACTAAAAATAATTTTTTTTACTTTGCTTGCTACTTATTGCTTATTACAATGATTGAACTTGTCAATAACATTAGGCAAGATAAATAGCGAAAGTAAATATGTATATGTATACAATGGAACATGACAGCTGAGCTAAGCTAAGCGAATTTTTTGGCCTTTAAGGGTCAATTGTGGTACCTACCAAAACTATTTTATAGTTTGCACCCAGCGATTAGCGAGGCGCAGAAAAATTTTAAATCTTTAGCCTCTGAAAACGACAAATTTTACCATCTGGCGACAATTACAGGAGGGGCGGCAATCCCCAGCCCACTATTCTTATTTTCTCCTGTCCTACCGTTTTGGGAGAAGGGGGGGGGGGCGGCCGCTCCCCCTGGTTACGTGATACGTCCCTGCTTAAAGCGTTATCACAACGCTTAGCTATGATTTAGTGAATATCTATACCTACGAGAAACAACTATTTTTACTACAATTTATAAAATATAATTTCAATTGTAAAAAAACTCTAACTAAGCTACCTGATTCCAGTGTTCTTTGGATATTCTATACAGAGCCGGAAACATTATTGGCATAATTTCCTGACTATTTTCTTCGATTAATGAAAGTATATACTCGTTATTCCAAAAATATAATGCTCGCTCTGCTACCTATAATACTTTAAAAATTTACCATCAAAAACGATCTTTGTAATTATTTTTTGCATCTTAATTTTTTTTACATTATGGAACAGAATCATACATGAGCATAGGGGGGAGACGGTAGGGTGGGGTCCATTTCCCTTAGCCTCATAATTTCGGACTCCCCCCCAGCCAAAAAAAAATCTAGCCCCCCTCCCAAAAATTTTGACACCCTACCCCCCTCTGGAATTCTAAATCGACCCCTTCTCTCCCCCTTCCGAGCCAAAATTTGGGTATGAATTTAGGTCAAAATTTACTGTCATAAACACGGTTTTGTGGTAAAAAAAACAGTACTTTTGTACTGTTTTTACACATAAATAGCCTATTTTGGTATATAAAATTCTATATTAGTGCTAAAAACCTATATAAATGATTTAATGTGACTTTGTTCAAAAACCGGACTCCCTCTGATCATAGACATAGATGAACACAGTCAAAAAGCTAGGGGGAAGGTGTTTACCCCGGGTAAATGACATTTCAAAATCTAGGAGGGAGGTCCTAGGGGTCCAATTTCCGAAACAAAATACTTTTAAACCATTAAATGTTTAATAATAGTTTTTTTATAAGATAATACCAAAAATATATAATATAACGAAAAGTGTGCAACTCCTATATAAAAAAGCACGGAAAAGAAGGTCATTATAATGAGCCTCTCCATTTAAATGACACTCTCCTCTCTCCATAATAATGGCATAGTAGCCATTTTAATGCGGGGAAAATATGTCGTTCGCCTACGTCACTTTACACTAAATGCGCGCGCATACCCCAAATGAAATAAAATGTTTTTATTGATCCGCGCACATTTGTGCAGAATAACTTAGGCGAACAGCATCTTTTCCCGCATTAACCGGTACTCTACATGCCAGGGACGTAGCCAGAGTTTCATTTTGGGGGGGGCGGATTTTAGTACAAAAAAAAATTTCGGGGGGGGCTCCGCCCCCCCCGAAATTTTGGGGGGGGGGGGGGGCGGAGCCCCCCCTTAATTTTTGAAAACGTTAAAAAAGCAGGGATAAACGTAGATAAAGCTGTATAATACACTGTTTTTGGCCTAATAACCTATTATCTAATGTTTTTAGCGGTAAAAACATGTTTTCTTAGTAAAAATTACATAAGCACACATTGGCAGAGCCTGGATTTCACAAAAAAAGGAATTTAGAGACGTTAGTTTCAGACCCCTTGGCTAAACCCACATTGTAAACCAAAGCACATGAGCAGCATCTCGGCTCCATGTTTTCTAGGGTACCTACCTATATGAAAAAAATCCGAGCCAATGCTATAGGCGGCAGGAAAATTTAGGAGGGGGGAGGAACATAAATCAACCAATATGATTGTTTGTTTTGCTTTCTGTGTAGTACTTATTACTTATAAAAATTATTGTACTAACTTTGAAATAACATTAGCATCAGGCAACATAAATAACGAGATATATATGTATGTATATTATAGAAAGTGACCGCTGAGCGAAGCGAAGCGGAACAAATTTTTGGTTTTTGGGGTCCATTGGGGTACTAAAATTATTTTAAATTTTGGCGCCGAGCGATTAGCGAGGCGCTAGAAAATTTTGAATTTTTAGCCTCTGAAAACCCCCAAATTTTACTATCTGGCGACTATTTCGGGGGGGGGGCGGGGGGCCGCCCCCCCCCCCCGCCCAACCACTATCCTTATTTTTCCTCCTGTCCGACCGTTTCGGGGGGGGGGGCGGCCCCCCCCCCCCCCCCCCCTGGCTACGTCCCTGCTACATGCCCCTGTGCTATGCGTTCTAGAACTGTTCGGAACAGTTCTAGAACCTGTTCCGAACAGTTCTAGAACCTGTTCCGAACAGTTCTAGAACAGTTCTAGGACTGATTTGCAGTTCTCAAAATCAAAAAATAAATAAAACTCCGCAAATGATATTTCAACACATAAAACAACGGAAATACACAATAAAATCACGTGATAAGTGTTGGAAAATGTTTCGGTGACTTTTATAATGCACCAAAGTACAACTTCGGCATTTTCAAATGCCGAATTTCTCAAAATTTTGGGGAAACTGGAAAGTACACCGACACCGTCCACCGTCACCGACCACCTTTTATTGTTTCTAAGCCTAAGCAAAACCTAAAATTCAAATAAAATTACGGTAGAATTTGGTCGGTGTCGGTGGACGGTGTCGGTGGACGGTGTCGGTGGACGGTGTCGGTGTACTTTCCAGTTTGCCCAAATTTGCGGCAGTTTCCAATTTAGTTTAGAACTGTTCCGAACAGTTCTAAAACTGTTCCGAACAGTTCTAGAACTGGACCGGTCGAGTACGGGTTAAAATGGCTACCATAGGTGAGCACGGTCGGGGAAGCTAGGGGGTTGGTTACTCGGGTAAATCGAATTTTGAATTCTAGGAGGGGGGTCCCAGGGGGGTCCGGACGCCCCCCTAGCTTTTTAGGGGGTGTCGACCCTGGGTGCGAAATTTTGAAATCTAGAGGGGGGTCAGGTGGGGTCCGGTGTCCAAAGCAAAACAGTTTTAAACCATAATAACTTTAATAATTGTTCTTTTTATAGGATAATACTACATTTTATTGAATAAAAAGCCATATTCATGTATAAAAAAGGTGTAAAAGTATGAATATGTGATGAAAATTCACGTTTTTGGAAGAAAATTTAGTATAAAAAAGGTATACCTAAAATTTTCTCGAGGGGGGGAGGGTCAGTTTTTAAAATCTAGAGGGGGGGGTCAGGGGTAAAAAATTCGGAAATTTGGGAGGAGGGGGGGGGGCCCTAGCTTTTCGTCCGGGGGGGTGGACCCACCTTGCCCTTCCCCCCCCCTTTCTCACCTATGATGGCTACTATGCCATTATTATGAAGAGTGTCATTTAAATGGAGAGGCTCATTATAATGGCCTCCTTTTCCGTACTTTTTTATATAGGAGTTGCACATTTTTCGTTATATTATATATTTTTGATAACACTACGTTTTATTGAATAAAAAGCGATATTTAGCTAAAAAAGGGTGTAAACACACGAATTTGTGTAAAAATTTACATTTTTGGAAGAAAATTTAGTATAAAAAATGTACTTAAAATTTTCTCGAGAGGGGAGGGGGGATCAGCAGATTTCAAAATCTAGAGGGGGTCCGGGATAAAAAATTCAAAAATTTGGGGGGAGGGGGCCCCCTGGATTTTTTCTAGGGGGAGGGGCCCCAAAATTTCGAGGCTATGGGGGGTGGACCCCACCCTACCCCCTTGTTTATCTATGCCTCTGATCCCTCTCTGGATTCCAAACTGGTCTACCCCAGGTCGCCCCCCCTAAAAAGCTAGGGGGGTACGGACCACCTCCCTGGAACCGCCTCCTAGCTTTCAAAGGGCCATTTAGCCGGGGTAGCCACCCTCCCCCTAGCTGGCCGGTCCATGCTCATGTATGAACAGAATTGCCAATATTCAATCAGCTGTTGATAAACAATGTGAAGTTCTTTTTTGGATTAAATTTTTAAAAAGTAAACAAAACAACTAAAGCGTATTATTCATGATAAAATTATATTATGTCATATCCGCTCGTAATATAGTATGCACAAAAATACGTATTACTAGAAAAAATCTTCTCATTTACACGATAATTAAATCAGCGTATAGCAACAAATCGATATTATTTTTACAAATAATTATAAATTTATAAATCTACTATTCTGTTTTTTATGAGCTTACTTAGCATTTAATTTCACTCCCTCCCTGGTACGCCTCTTATAACAAACTATACCATGGCAGAGACTAAAAGTGAAAATAAATTAATAAATTTTATTATAATAAAATATATTTTATTAATATTACATAAATTTTATTACGAATGTCTGTCTACCTGAAAATGAGGGCTGGAAACACATCGGGCTAGCTGCTTGAAAAGAGGTCGCATTACTCGTTTAAACTGCTCCGGTTCGATTATATCTAATATTTCTTCTACCTCTCCAAGGAACATAACCTTAATCCAACCAAATCGTAAACGCATATACAATAATTATGTTCGAGTTACAATAAAACAAAAAAAATAAATGTTAAATACAAGGAGAGAACAAAAAGAGGGGGCAAAAATAAATTTTGGAACACACCCCCACCCTAAATTTCAGGGGTCGGGTACCGTATGCCCGCCCCCCCCCAAAAACAAAAACCTGGGAGGCTGCCCACCTATGACGCAAACCTAGGGGGAAGGGGAAAAATTTTGAAGATAAAACACCGACTCTTAATGTTCACTTCTTAATGTGACAACTGCGAGCTGTAAACATTCTAGCGGTAATAGTTGCCAAAATTGTTGATGTTGGACGAAAAGTTTTTAACTTTGGGAGTGAAAATGTTTTCCTTCTTCCAGGATTGTTTTGTCTGCCCTTTGCATAATCTGCCTGGGAGACATTGGTGGGCAAGATGGGGGGTTGTGGGGTTATACTTTATACTATACCCCCCAAAAACAATCCCGATTATAGTGTACACCCCCCTTAAATTTGGGGGTACCCCGGAAACCCCCCTAAAATTTGGGGGGTCCCAATACTAAAAATGCTAAGAATGGGGTATTTGAGGTATACCACCAAAAAAATTTTTGGGACACCCCCCCAAATTTCGGGGGTCGGGTATACCCCCCAAAATCCGGGAGGCTGCCAACCCACCTGAGAGAGATAAGTTTTAGGCGATGCAACAACAAAACCCCCTATGCTCATCTTTATCTTACCTCTTTTTGACTGCATGTCTTTGGCCAGAAATTGAGTAGGGCGTCAAATACTGCTGGTGTCAATGTGGCTTCTTTCTCAATAAATTGCACCACACAGTATGCCAACTAAAACAAAACAAACAAGTTCAGTGTATATAGTGTATTTCTGATTAAATAATAGCATATTTTATCTGATCGTAGCTTAATATTAAATCGTAGCGTAAAGCTTATGCTTATGTTAGAATTTTTTCATAAAAACAATTCACCTGTGCGTGGTACATGCTAAGGCATCTTGGTTTGTGCAAGGGTAGCAGCACTTTGACCAGAAAAACCTTATGTTCTTGCTTCAACGGCAAGGCGAACCCGTTTATAATGCTAAAAATGTTATTATTATAATATAGGCAAAGCAAATTCATTAATAATTCGAAAAACACTAAATATTAATAAAATAATTAAGATCTTGTTAATGAATATTTTATTAAAATAACATCAAAAATTAACAAAAAAACCTTGTAAATTAAACCTAAAAACGCGAAAAAAATTGTTATTTTTGTGTATTTTTACGAACACTACAATGGAGATGATGCCATAATATTATTTTTTATGCATTAGGAATTGAATTCATAAAATGATAATACAATAAATAAAATTGCATTAATTTGTAGTTGGCTGGCAAGCCATTATTCTGGAAATATATTATAACCGTTGCCCAAAAAAATCTGGAGAGGTGTAATTCCACAAATAGATAGGTATATAAATTAGATTAGACGGATATATTATAGATCTGAATGAGAACACCTTTTTTAATTTTATTTTTTTATTTTAACCATTTCAAATATTTGAAAATGGATTTGAAATGAACTGCTGGCATTAATCCAACAACATTCAGTGTTTAAGTAATGTCGCTTCCTGGTGGCAT
>JASAMX010007331.1:0-15094 GCA_030248175.1 Microlaimidae sp. YZB2_3
GTTTGTTAAAGAAAAATAGTCGATTATAACACGAAAATAAGATAAAAATAAAACAATTTTTCTAAAAAAAACCAGTTAGTTGTGCACATTTTTTTTCTTCCTCGTTTTTTTCCGGTTTTGAATAATTCATTTCCAATTCTTCTCGAGATTTTTATGTACATTGAATTAACCGTCGTTATTTTTCATTGAGAGTAGCTCGAATTTAGTTTTATTTTGAATGAACTTTTTATCAAATAAAATTTGACTTTGGTATAAAATTTATTCTTACCTGGAAAAACTCGCGTGATGCCATTTTCGGTAGCGATGTACTGTCTGAACATATTTTTATCTTTTTCAGCATTTTCAAGAAAGCTTTGTTCCACTAACGGATCACCCGTCCATACAAGATCGCGAACAACTCCTTTTTCTACAAAAAGACACAAATATCATTTATTTCAAGCAAGCATTAATTATTTTTTGATTCAGTTGAAAATTAAGAAGCAAATAATACAAACCAAAACGCACAAAAGTGTCATTTATAATTTTTTTAAAATCCATCTAAATGAAAAAAAAACAACACATGATGGACGGTTGTCCCAATGGACAAAATTTTAATAGTGACAAAATAGAGTCACAACTCTGTTTAAAACAAAATTATGTTCAAAAATGATTGAGAATAGAAAATTTTTATCGGTGAGCATATCCCGCTAACGGTATCGTTAATTTGTACAAAAACTCTATTAATGCATACAACTTTGCATTGATATAAATTTTGTCTCAATAAACTGTACCGTTAGCAAGATATTCTCATTGGAAAATTTCTTTCAGTCTCAATCATTTTTGAACAGCCTTTGGTTATTTTAATACTATCCCTCATAATTAAAATATACTAGGCTACTTTCTGTTATAGTTTAAAAAGTGTAAATCGTATATTATTTGTTACTAATTTGTGCGATCCGTTTTAAAACGAGTTGCACTTCTGTGTGCGTCATTCGTATAATTCAAGCTTAACATATAATTGATCTATTAAAAATAATAAAAGTTATGCACTGTATTCTTTTAAAGGTTTTAAAATATAGCGATGTAATTTCAAAAAATCTTAAAAAGGTTTATTCTTTGGTGTCAAATAAATTTTTCATAGGCACCTTGCACTGAAACGCAATTTATACATGAAGTATGCAATATACATAAGTGTCACCATAATGGATAATTACCGTACTCCTACTTATCTTTTCGTAGTATGCAGATCAACCGATAGAAAGCGCGTGAAATTTCGATCGGTTGATCTGCATACTACGAAAGATAAGTAGGAGATACGGTAATTATCCATTATGGTGACACTTATGTATATTGCATACTTCATGTATAAACTGCGTTTCAGTGCAAGGTGCCTATAGAAAAATACTTATATAATAGCTTTGTCATTACTTTGTTCGAACTCCTCCAGAGTAATATGAATTCCAGATTCCCATTGAAACTTCTTGTTTTTTACTTCCGTTGAGTTTGGAGGTCGCTCGCAATTCCCACAGTCTGTATGACCGTAATTGACACATTTCAAATTTAAACATGTCAAATTCTAGATAAAATAAATATAACTTGTTTTTTTTGTTTGGACACATATATTTGGTTGTCTAAAATATAAAAGTTATTAATTACTGTAATTTAGGCAGCACAATGGTTATCGCTTATATAAAAAAGCAGCATATTGCTTCTTCACGGGTGGCGCGGGAGTACCATGGGGCGATATATTTTCCTTTGACACCGCCCAAATCATAACACGGAGACGTGGGTATAAATTTTTGATTTGAAAGAAAACTGATTTTTCTTATGTTTATAAACAGCAATTTATTCACCAATTTTTTATAAACGGTAGTTTAAAATTAAAATAAAATTTATATCCCGCGGTTTGTTCCAAATCTACTTAAAATTGTCCACCAACTTCACTTTAGCAAGCCTTCAAAAGTTGTTTTGTAATGTTTAAAATGGCACAAATTAAAAAAAAATCTTTTAAGACAAAGAACTCAAACGCAAAGACCACCAAGTTTTTTTATTTAGATCCTAAACAAATAATAATTTGAAATCATCACTCTTTAATTTTTTCCCTTTCTTTAAAATTAAAATATATTATCATTTTTTGTAATAATTTTCATTTTTTAATTTCAATCAATTATGAAAATAAAGCACTATTAGCAATATTTTTGTAAAAGAATTTCAAACAATAAGTAGAACTCTTATTAATAAATAAATAAACACCACTGAAGTTGCAATTTTAAAAGAACTTTTTTAGTTTCAGTAATTTTTAAGCCATTTCGAATCATTAAAAATGGATTAAATATTTTAAATTCATAAATTGTTTATTTATGGATTGAGATCAATTAAACTTTCTAGTCTCAAAGTTTATCAAAAACTTAATGCCGTGTGGAACATGCTACAAAAGTTATTAAAGTTTTAGACGGGTTCGTTTATGCGAAAAACGATCGTTTTTCGATTTGACGCCTTCTGGTGGTATTTTTGAGATTACTTTTTATATTGGCACATTGTTAAAATAATATTTTAGTTTATCGCTATTTGTTTGGTTTTTTATGCAGGTATTTGTCCTTAGACGAAGTCGTATAAAGTTGATTTTAGGTTTTTAACCAATAAAAATAGTTAGTCGTTACTACGGCGAAATGAGCCACAGTTCGTATAAAATATATGTGACTGTAACTTATTTTAAAATTGAAACAGGACCCTATTAACTACAGACTGAGTCACAATCACGTGTATTTTAAAATAACTGTGGCTTATTTTGTTGTAGTTACTGTGTAGTTGTAAAGAGTTTCACTTTCTTGAGGATATATTGTAAGAATTTCTTCTGCTTTTGCAACCAAAGCCTAAAAAGAAATATACAATACTAATTTTAATAAAATATAGTTTATTGATTATTTGTGAAAAGTTTTACATACAAAATTACATGTTTTTTCCAACTTGGCTAAAACTGTATTCTTTGAAATTTTTATGATCGCATAACGACGTGTTTTATTTTACTTTAAATGTAACGCTGTCTTTTCTTTTTGCCAGAAATAAGTATATAAAATGTAAATTTTTGTGAAGACATTAGATAACTATTTACGGTAAACTCGACAGTAAACAATATTGAATTGCATACCTTTACAATATGCAAAATTTTCAAATAAAACCAGTACAATAATATATCGTCGTTACTCTGACACAATGAGTCACAATCATTATAAAATCAACGTGACTCTGACTTATTTTGTCTATATTAATTGTGTGTTAAAATGTAAAAAGAGTCACAGTTACGAGTATTTTATGACGAAGCTGACTCATTGTGTCAGAGTAACGACGAATTTTGGTACAAAAGACTCCATTATCGGTATTCACGAAACCGGCGTGGCCACGCCGGTGTCGCGGGATTTCTTTCCCCCCCTTCTCCCCCCCCCCCCCGAAGGACTATCCCTGTAAAAAACTGGGATAGTTTTTCCCCCGGAAAAACTATCCCGCTAAAACACCGATTAATTCTTTCCCCCCTCCGTAAATTCTTCCCCCCCGGAAAAACTATCCCGCTTAAAAACCGGGATATTCTTTCCCCATTTTTTATAGTGTTGTTCGTTTGTTATGATTTTAGCTTGATTTTAAAGTTTTGCTTAGGCTGCTTAAGGAAACTAAGGTTTAATATGGTTAAGGTAATTCATGGGTTTTATCTCAATAATTTTATGAATTTATGAAAGTATCATGATAACAAAATAACCATTTTAATATAATGACGTGTTTTTGAAGAATGCGCAGAATTAATATTATAAACTTTATGCAAATTTTTGAAGGGGGGGGGGAAGAATATACCGGTAAAAACTTTTCCCCCGATTATAACGCTAAAACAGAAAATTACAAACAAAATTAACATGGTGAGTAAACATGTTTTAATGGAATTTATTACATAAAAAATTGTATTTGAGCTAATAAAGGTTCAGGTATTCAAATTATTTTTAAAAGTTCGAAGTTTATATGATTTTAAAATTGAAAGTATGGGGGAAATCTATCCCGGTATATTCTTTCCCCGGGAGAAAGAATTTACCGAGGGGGGGAAAGAATATACCGGGATAATTCTTCCGGGGAGAAAATTTTTAGGGGAAAGAATATCCCTTGACACCGGCGTGATCACGCCCGGTGTCCATGCGATCGGCACTCCATGCGCTCGGCACTCGCGCTCAGCGCGAATGTTTGCATCTATTCATAGGTGGGCAGCCTCCCGGATTTTCGGGGGGTATACCCGACCCCCTATATTGGTGTAGGGGGGTGTCCCAAAAAATTTTTTTGGGGTATACCTCAAATACCCCATTTTTAGCGTTTTTAGTACTGGGACCCCCCAAATTTTTTTTTTGGGGGGGGGGGTGTCCGGGGTACCCCCAAATTTTAGGAGGGGGGAGGGGGTGTCGGCTATAATCGGGATTTTTTGGGGTATCACCCCCAACCTCTCCCATGCCCACCTGTGCATCTATCGCACATTAAATATACAATATTATAAAAATTACAGAGCTCATACATAACTCCAGAGCCTTCGTAACTTTCAGCGCTCATAACTGTTTAACGCATTTAAAGCTCATAACTGTTTAACGCATTAAATTAATTTTAAAATTAACTTTAGATTCTTGAAATTAAATTTACGCCAAAATACTCACTTTTAACGCAGTAATTTTCTTTTCGAGTTTGTCTTGAAGGTCAGTCGTAAATTTGATGAGCAACTTGGCCAAATCAACTTTGGAAGTTTTCAAACTTTCGTACTGTTCATTGAAGCCCTTTAAAAACAACACAAATCAATGTATTAAGGCTTAAAAAATTTTTGCACTAATTGCAATAAAAAATTTCGATAATCTTTATTGTTTTGTTTTATATAGATATCTTACAACAAAAATGTGCCAGTATCGCCACACAAGTAAAAATTCATAGTAATGAACGCGCCACGATAATTTTGATCGCAATGTTTTTATTTTTATTTTTTTACAAAATAAAATAAATGTTTTATTAAGCCCGACATACTTCGTCCAAATTCTCCAAAGAAAAAAAAACAAAAAAAAAATTTTGGGCAATCTGAGAGCGTTTTTTTTAATTTTAAAAAATTTTATAGTTTTAAAGGTGCGGTATACTAAATTATGGTGTATTTTTTTCGCTTGGTTTTTGTAATCAATCGATGCGTCAGGTTTCTCTGAGTAAAAAATTGTATTACAAAAAAATTAATTTTCGGCGGTTTTCGAGATATTTTTGCTTCATTATTCCATCGATTTTTTTTCGCTCAGCCAGCCAAACAACAGTAAATATGTACGCCCGAGGAGAGATTAACAAAACAAACCACGGATCACCTGCCAATATTGAACTGAACTCAAAATACATCAAATCGTTTATTTAAAATAAAAGATTATAACTGCAATATAATAAATAAAAAGACACAGAAATTAGTATAATTAAAAATTTAGCATATTTTTATAGCAAAATTTGCATATAAAATATCTTAAATACATCTGAATTTTTACGAGAAAGAATACGTTTGGAAAGTCCAGAGTAAGCAAACAAAACACACCGTGGTTGGTGTTTGGTAAAAAAACAAAAAAAATTATCTGAAATAATCAAGCTTCTTGCTAATACCTGGACAACCGCTGAAAATTAATTTTTTGTAATACAATTTTTTACTCAGTAAAACCTGACATATCGATGGAGACCAAAATCCAAGCGAAAAACATGTGCCATGATTTAGTATACCGCACCTTAAAGGTTGTAATGTCAAAAATGCAAAAAAATTTGACAAATGCCTTTAAAACAACTTAAATCGGAGCTACATTTTTTATTGTCCAAATTTAAAATTTTAATTTTTGACAACAGAGTTTAAATTCATATTAAGAACTGAGCACTAATACAATTTTATGTTAATGCGTAGCTAAGACTCTAATTTTTTACATTTAATTAAAAAATTCAATTTGTCAATCATAAAGAAAGAATTAAGAATTTGAACAATGTTTTTCACATTGTAATGTAAACGACAAATACGTGTTCTATTGATAATATTAAAACTGTTATAATAGAGCATATCCCGGCAACGGAATTATTGTATGTAAAATTATGTGATTGCGCAGCTAAAACTATAGTTTATTATACGGGTGTGCATTGCCTGGAAATTTCATTTTAGTCGCGCCTTAGCTTTAGTACTAAATGTTCAAAAATCGTTTAGCCTTAGCTTTAGTACTAAGCCAAAAAAATGCTTAGTACTAAAGCACTTTAACCTTAGATTTTGCCAAACTGAAAAATATGGACATATGTTCCTAAATTTTAAAAATTATCCTCCTTTTAAGTTAATTCATAGCATCGCAATGCTAAGTTTACAGTAAAAACTTAACATTAAATGCATTTTTAATGTTTATTGCATCAGGTTTTAATTTTATATTTTAAAAATATTATTTTTAGGGTTAATTTTACATTTTAAAGTTGTTTTTCTAACTGTATTGCAGTTTTAGCTTTAAATCTAAATAGTCATCAAAAATGGTTAACTATCAAGAATATTTTTTCTAAAATGAATATCTAAAGCAATAAAACATTTAAAGGTGCGGTATCAAGTCCAGTTTTTTTCGAATTTTGTCTTCGATTATGATTATTTTTTGTAAAAATCTTATCCCTGCCCAAATTTTTTTTTATCAAAATGTGGTGGTTCAGGAGATATGACCTATGATTCAGGAGATATGATATGGCTATTTTTACCTTAATTTGATACCTTGATTGTTAAGATTGGAGCTATATTTTTTTCCGCTAAAAATACGAAGTCTAGGCAAAAATGTTGGGCAAATTTGATCAAATCACTGCCGTCGTTTGGTGTTTTTTACAAAAAAATTGAGGGTTTTTGTTTACGGAAAACGCAATATCTCGACAAATACTATACACATCTTAACAATAAAGGTATCAAATTAAAGTATGAAGTAGCCGCTTTTTAGTAAAACTTCTATAACTTTCAATTTTATAGTCATTGAGAAATATTTCAAGTACAGAATTTCAAAAAACACGATTTCAGGGGGGAGGGGAGTCATAGTCATGTCTCCTGAACCCACAAAGATATTTTAGCGAAAAAATTTTTGTGGCCTATTGGATGCAGGGTAACGTTTTCACAAAAAACCATCAAAATCAAAGACAAAAAGTTTGACTCGGTACTGAACCTTTAACCAACATTTTTAATTAAAAAACGCTTACTACTGCATAATAAACTACAAAATTCCATTATGAATTAGTAAAAATGTGATTATTTTAACATTAAGCCCTCAGAAACTAAAAAAAACTTCAATAAAGCAAAAAAATCAGTCTTTTCTAATGCTTAAACAAAATAAGAAAGGAAAAGGGAGGTCCCAGGGGGCCCTTCCGTACTCGCTGGTTTTTTAGGGGGCTAGACCGTGGATAGAAAACAACTTTAAATTCTGGAAAAAAAAAGGGTGTGTCTGGTTTTTAAAACAAAAATAGTTCAGGGGTCGCATTCTGACGCGCGGTTAAAAGTTACCCCGGATTAACTTTTTTTACGTGCTTAAGGATGCAAGTGAAAAATCAATTTTACCTAGGTAAAAGTCGGGTTAAATTTTTTCTATTGTTTTAAGAATAAGAATTTATCCAACTCGAGAGGTGGTTAAATATTTTTTCCCGTAGGATTAATTTAATAAAAAATAAAATACGCGCATTGATTAAATTTTTTTATTTTGCGCGAGGTGGTTTTACAGCGCGAGAAAAAAAATTTAAAAAAATCATTGCAATCATATTCTCTCCCATATACGGCAGTTTTATTACTTTACAATATATATATATTTTTTTATATATATATATATATATATATATATATATATATATATATATATATATATATATATATATATATATATATATATATATATTTTTTTATTTTCATTGGAATGGATTTACCGGGGTAAATATAAGTGTTGCGTCAGAATGCGACCCCAGAAGCGTCATATTTAAAATTCAGGGTGTCAGGTTAAAAAAAAATTAAAATTTTCTGGAGAGAGCTCGATTTTTATTTAGGAAGGGGTCGCGACAGCCCCCGTGCAGAATAATTTTGAAAAAAAAACAATAACGGAAATGCGTATTGTACTTAAATTATTAAATTTGCCTATTGTATTTTGTTATTTAAAATTAATTTTATTACGCGGCCTGAAGTCGGTGAAAAATACAGCTAGAGTGACATTGAATGTTTCAAATTTCGTTTTAAATTAAACGTCGCGAACTGAGTCAGTTCATTTTGTAATTTACATAAAATGGGCCATAATTTTATACATCTAATATTATTCTATATGAAGATATTAATATAAAAACATAGGTAAAAAACATGTACTATGACAAAAAGTAATTTTTTCATGCTTTTTTAATGTATTTCTGCACAATAAATGAGGTTTTCAGATCTAATTTGGTGTATTTTTATTGTTATTTTTTATTTTAACTATTTTAAGTATTTGGAAATGGATTTGAAATGGATTTTTAATGAACTGCTGGCATTAATCCAAAACATTCAGTGTTTAAGCAATGTCGCTTCCTGGTGGCATTCGAGTTTAGATAATTTTTTTTAATTCGATTAAAAAAAGTGGTGGACTAACCTTGCAAAATGCTCTAAGAGTATAGCAGAAAAAAGGGGCGATTTCTCCCTCGGCGTATGTTTACACAGAAAAGATGTGGACTAACTCTATGTGAACCATAGGAAATTTGTATTTAATTTGGCCAGCTGCCCACTGAAAAAAACCCACCGTATGATAATGATTTGTTAAAAAATCATACTCACAACAATCTTTGACAAGCGCGAAATCGCCATTTTTTCGAGTTTATAGTTGTTTTTTAAACCTATAAAAATAACCTTCTAATTGAAAAAATTTGGCACTTTTCAAAGATTGCTGTGAGTATGATTTTTTCAGTTGACATTTCATCAGACTAAGGAAAAATGCAACAGTACTTTGTAATTAGCTCAACGTGCAAACAAATCATTATCATAATGGTAGAATTTTTTTTCAGTGGGCAGCTGGCCAAACCAAATGCAAATTTCCTATGGTTCACATAGAGTCAGTCCACATCTTTTCCATGTGTGAACATACGCCCAATTTTTCCTGCAAAACTCTTTGAGCAATTTTCAATGCTGGTTTATATGTTAAAACATTAAATATGTTAAATAATTTTAATTATTGGACAGTGTATTATGTTAAAAAATTTCATGTAGGAGTTTGGCGTTCACAAATTTTCATTTCTACATGATGAAAAACCTACATGTGGATTGCTTAATATATAATTAGAACAATTGCTTAACACACATTATATCGTCGTTACTCTAACACAATGTGTCAGAAGCGTCATAAAATGTTCATAACTGTGACTCTTTTTATCTCTTAACACACAAAAATCTAAACAAATTGAGGCGGAGTCACGTTGATTTTATGCTGATTGTGACTCTTTGTGTTAAAGGAACGACGATTAGGAGTTATTCATTCCGAGCCACAAAGAAGCTTGATTCGTGACAGTGCTCCTTTAACGATGTGCAAAATTTGAATATTTTTCGATATAATGTGTGTGTTTTAATATACGTTTGGAAATCTAGAAATAATGTTGATTATTCATCTGACCACGCGTTTTATAGTTTACAAAATACTGGGCGAAATGGACAGACAAATTAAAAATTTTTGTACCAAACAAATCTTGCATGCATAAAATAATAAAAATAATTAATTTTCAAACAAAAAAATTAATACCTGTTCTACTAATTTGTAGTAACTTGTGCTATGAAACAAATTATGAAGCTCTTTACTCAAATCTTGAACATTCACACTAAAATAAACAATTGAAGTTTAAGTAGTAGCTTTAATATTAAGCATTTTTAAAAAACTTTAAAAGCTTTAAAAAAAATACAGTTTTTAAAATATAATCACAAAAAATAATTTAATGAACTGCATCAGCGCAAATCAAACAAAAAATGAAGACTCCTGCGGGTTTCATTGATCGCATTAGCTTTCGTAAATTACGTTTGTTGGAAAATGAACATAAATCATACTCAGGTTTAGCTTTCGTAAATTACGTTTGTTGGAAAATCAACATAAATAATACTCGAGTTTCAGGTTATTTCCCACACTTTTTTATTTTATTTCGCACCAATGTATATGTGCCTTGTTTCTTATTGTTTCGTCAAAAATGAATTGAAAATAAAACTAAACTTTTTTTGACAGCATCAAGTATTTATAATCTGTTATTAATTTTTTTTTAAGTTAGTTCTAATTTTTTTCTGAAGCAAAAAAAACAGAATTGCGAGACACAAAGATTTTCAATTACCATTCTAACATGTAAAATATGCTCTTTAAAAACAAAATATGTTACAAGTTTGTTTTATGTTTCATTTTGCTGGAAACTGGTTTCAGTAATTTTGAATTTTCTTATATTTAAGGCTAAATCTACACTCCGCATTTTAATGCATATTGAAAGGATAAAGCCTGAAACGAAAAAAATCAATACACAGCTTGGACGCTATGCTTTTTTGAATTTAGCGTCTGCTTCTAATTTATAGGAAATAAAGCATATAAATTCGCATGTCCAAATACATTTAAAGCACGGTCACCATAATATAAACAACTTGTTTGTTATAGCAATTTTTTAAGATATAAAGTTCCAGAATGTATCTCCTATTACAATATTCTTAGGCACGTTGAAACAATTAATATATAATAATTTTCCAATTAATATTGCAATACTAACTTGAAAAAATACATAAGCATTTTTGTGTTAAGGTTTGGTTAGACTGTATGTTTAAAGCTGCTTAGGATAAATGTTTTATGCCCAAAAATATTTTGTAAATAAAAACCCTAATTTATTGTATTAAGAAGATCTATTCCAGTAACTTTTGTTTCCATAATACAATTCTCTTAAGAAAACTTAGCACAAAGCTAAAAGCTTATTCCGAAAGGTCTTTTGTTCATTTAGTACAATGTAGCCCATTAAAACTCCTTTCGTTTTAAATGAAACAAGTAATTTCCAACAGAAAATTTAAATAAGTTTTGTTTCGTAATTACAGGAAGAGCATAAAATATTACTTGTAATTTTGTGCATTGTTTCACTTAAATTTCTAAAAAAAAGTATTTCAAGCAAATTATTATAAAAATATAATTGTATTTTTTACACAACTAAAGATAAATTCTATCAGGGTGAAAATAGTCGAGTGGTAAAATAACCACTCGTTCTTTGAAAAAATATCACGTGCAAAGAAACACATGACGCAACTAGATAATAATTGGTTACATAACCGCTGAAAACTTTTTTAAAGATTTTTCTCGCTCGCGGGTTTATTGTTTATTTTTTCCTGGTGGAGAGCGGTTACGCCTTAATTTCAGCCTGGAAGATTTTAGCTTTAGCAAACGGTCAATGTTTTATCAGTCACAACAACTAAAGGTAAACCCAACGTGGCTGCAACAGCTGTTCGTTGGATTGAAAAATGCCCCCTTCCCCCATTAAGTAACCACTCAAATCACGAGAATTTGACGTCACTTTATCAAACAAATACTCTGTATTAAATCAAATCTAATTGGCTGATTAAGTGACGTCAGATTCTCGTGATTTGAATGGTTACTTAATGGGGGGCATTTTTTTAATCCAACGAACAACTGTTGCAGCCACGTTGGGTTTGCCTTTAGGCACAATTCTAACAGTAAAAGATAAACACCATTAACGATACGAGAAATATTACTTATGTAAAAAAACAGCATATAGGTTTTAATTAAGTTTAAAACAATTTAAGAAAACTATCTTTTGCAATTTTTGGTAAAATTTTTACGCTTTTATAAACGAAACCATATTTTTTTTGAAAAAAAAAAAGAAATTTTTTAGAATCTTTTTATTTATTTAGTTAAATTCTCATAAAAACCATAAGGACTTTAACGCAAAATTCTTTGTGATATCTTGTAATATTATATTATGGCTACATATTTATTACAAGTTGTTAAAAACACAGGTACTACTGATGTTCTCCGGAGCTTCAAGCTCCGGAGCTCCGGAGCGGAGTTCCGCTTGTAGGAGCAGAGCTCCGTCCTATGTTAGTATTTACTTCATGAATAATTGAAGAGTGATGTTATAGGTTATTTTGCCAAAAGTTTTTTGTGAATTAAATTTTTTTCAAAAAACTTATGTAACACGATAAAACTATGTAAACTTATGAAATGCAGGTAAAGTAACTTAAAATGTATTTCAAGCTTAAATAAGCTTAAAATCGTTCATTCAAGAGGCGGAGCTCTTTAGCTTCGGAGCTCCGTTCGCTTCAAATAGCCGAAGCTTCTGAGCATGATATTGGAGGCTAGGATTATTACTAACAGGTACACACTTGTATCACGCAACCAGTCAATAAAAACTATGTTTTACCCAGTATTGTTACTTTTTAATTTTTAAAAAGTAAGGAGAACGTGTATTTTTGCAAATTCAAAGCTTGCAATGAATTTCATAAACAATAAAGTATCAATATGCATACTAACCTTGATATTACGCCCTTGTGTAATGAAGAAAAGACACAAATGTAAAATACAGCCCTTAATTCCATGCCAATATTCAATTAATTGATAATAAATAGGATCCGTAAGCACATATCACCGTACTTTTTTCAACCTCAGCCGTAACCAATAACTTTTCGAATTCGTTTTTCTTCCAACGATGATACCAATTTGTGATAAAACCAAAAAATCCAGTATCTTCGCATGTTCTTAATTTTTTTTTACTTTCAAAAATCTATTACATCTTCAGTTACATACCTAAATTGATTTTGTTATTATATTTTAAAACTGACAAATCTAAAACTACATATTTCTAAAAAAATGTATAATAATTAATAAAAAAATTAAATATAACATTATGATTAGGATTTGAGGTGTACATTGTACTTTTAATGTAGAGATCGTGTTGCTTAAAGTAAATAATGTTGAAATCGCGCTTTTCAACATTGGGAGTAACGGCTTTCAAAATGCAAAAAGATGAGTGCTTTAAACTCTCAAAAGAGGAATACTTGAGCAGGAGAATGTGCAGCGAAAAAAGGAAGGGAAATTATTATATTACACTGAAAAAAACCATTCACATAAAATTGAAAAAAATTCCAAAAAAGAATTTCAAAAATCCGTGTCCAAGCAAGAAAAAAAAAAAAGAACAGAAAAAAATTTAGATTAAAGGAAAAGAAAAATTAGGTGGATGGGCTGAATTGGACAGTTCACAAAACAAAAAAACCCAACAAGTTAATGAATTATTTCTTTCGTGCTACTCGCTCATGGGTGGCGCGGGAGCGCCACGGGGCGATTTAGCCCCGCGGCGCCGCGCCAACCATAATTAGAGAACGTGGTTAAATTTTGAGATTCATGTTTATCTCCATCTTCTTATTATTCTAACGCTCAATCCTTAAAATCGATATTCCTCTTTCGTTACTGATTGATCACAATTAAACATGGGCTCATTGGAAAGAAGAAAGATTTACGCAACTTTCTTAGGAGCCACTTTTTTCATTTAGGTCCTTGTCATCGATTTATTGATCAAAATAATAAATTGAAATATAGCAAAATAAAAACTTCTAACCGCACAATAACAGCCTTTTGGCAACAATAAGGATTGTACAGAGCAGACAACGGACAGCTCCTCATAGAAACTGCACAATAACAGCAGACGGCTGTGCTTGGTTGCTATTGGTGGCGGAAACCGCACAGCGCCATCTACTTCAACCGCGCGGAAAACGGTGAAAACAATAAAATATTTTTTGTTAATTCTTAATTTGCTGATGAAAAAAATTAATTTAAAGTTTTATTTTAAAAAATAATTGCAATTATCGGTGGCGCGGGAAGCCACGCGGCAGTTTAGCCAACTACCAATTTAGCCAACAGCGCCAACTATAATTAACCAACGTTGAAAAAATTTTGTAATTAATGTTCATCTTCTTCTACTTATTTTTATTACTATTATTCTAACGCTCATATCTTAAAATCGATATTCCTTCACCGTTCATGTGGCGATTTAACCCCGCGGCACCGCCCCAACTATAATCAGAGAACGTGGATAAAATAAAATTTGTAATTCATGTTCATCTTCTTCTTCTGCTTATTCTTTATCTCAAAAAAATAATTGCAATCATTAGTGGTGCGGGAGCGCCACACAGCAATGTAGCCCCACGGCACTGCGCCAACTATAATTAACGAACGTGGGTAAGTTTTGTAATTCATGTTCATCTTCTTCTTCTCATTATTATTATTTTTGTTTCAAAAATATAATTGCAATCCTTGCTGTTGCGACTTTTCACATAATGTTAACGAAAAATAGGTTTTCTATTGATAATATTAAAACAAAAACATTATATCTCGGCAACGGATTGATTATAAACATTTGTCATTGAGCAGCTAATACTATACTTTATTAGGTTACTTTACTTCTTTAATTTGATTTTAAAAAGTGGTAGACTAGCCTTGAAAAATGCTCTAAGAATAGAGCAGGAAAAAGGGGCGATTTCTCCCCGGGCGTGAGTTTAGACAGAAAAGATGTGGACTAGTCTGAGATGGACATTATTTACACCATAAGAAATTTGTATTTGATTTGGCCAGCTGCCCACTGAATAAAAATTTCTACCATATAATAATAATTTATTTATACGTTGAACTAATTACACAGCACTGTTGCATTTTTTTAGTCTGATGAAATGACAATTGAAAAAAACATACTCACAGCAATCTTTGACAAGCGCGAAATCGCCACTTTTTCAAATTTATAGTTGTTTTTTACACATACAAATATAACCTTCTAATTGAAAAAGTGGCGATTTAGCGCTTGTCAAAGATTGCTGTGAGTATGATTTTTTCAATTGTCATTTCATCAGACTAAAAAAATGCAACAGTGCTGTGTAATTAGTTCAACGTATAAATAAATTATTATTATATGGTAGAAATTTTTATTCAGTGGGCAGCTGGCCAAATCAAATACAAATTTCTTATGGTGTAAATAATGTCCATCTCAGACTAGTCCACATCTTTTCTGTCTAAACTCACGCCCGGGGAGAAATCGCCCCTTTTTCCTGCTCTATTCTTAGAGCATTTTTCAAGGCTAG
>JASAMX010007335.1:0-45211 GCA_030248175.1 Microlaimidae sp. YZB2_3
GCTCCTGACGTTTTCTCTTTCGTTTCTATTTATTTGCTATTACCCCGAATATAAAGGCAAGAACAGAGTATATTATTTTCAAGATATTGCTGAACACTATTCCTTCATTACAAATTTTGTTGATTCATTTCACCTGCGTGCTCCTTTATTTATAACTGAATTGATTCCCCCTTCGAGTATACTTGCCTTTATATCTGTCGCGGGTAAATTCAGCTGTCTCCAATATTAACTCCTCCTACTTTATACCTTATATTTTAATTAATAGCCTATAACTATCCCACTTGCCTTCTTTATATGCCCGTTTACTCAATTTTTAATTCCTCCTATTTTCTATACATCTCTCACTGATAAAATTAAAAAAAATCTTGATTCTACCGTTTGTTTTACCTACTCTTATCAGAAATTTATTAAAACTTACTTTTAATTTTAGAGCTCAGTTGTCCAGAAAAGTACAGTAGAAATTTATTTCAATCGATAAACTTTGCAATTTAAACAAATTCTCGTGCAGTTGAAACGGGCGCGTTACACTTTATACGGTAACAAGTATAATGTACGGGGACTCCATCTGTGGTTCATTTTCCGGGTGCACCGCAAAGACAGTCGCCGTCTTGTTCTATGCACTTTACCCAGTTATGGACAAGCACTTCATTGCCGAACCAACTCCAACCGTCCAGCCGTTTGTCTCAATTGCCCAGCGGGCCGGTCATCGTTGAAGTCGACGGAACTTTGGAACGCAGGTGGGCGTTTAGTTTGGCTTAGGGCCAATAAAGTCGAGGAAACTGGTAGCTGGTTCTAATAGCCGAAAATAAGGAACTGGGAGCCGTAAAATGTGAAATGTGAGCCTTAAGTTAGGAACTTTGAAAAAAAAAAAAAAATTGCCAAAACCTATACCTTTGCTTAAGCTAAACTTAAATCTTGGATAAATTTTTACATGTGTTAATCAACTATTAATACAACGGTGTTAATTGAGTCAAACATCACCGCTACGGTACAAAAATATTATTATTGTTACTAACGTCTATTTAAAACCAAATAACTAGATATAAGTCTGAAAAACCTTGAAATATTTAGATTTAATATAAGGTGACTTTTAAGGTTTTTGTTTTTATTATTTATAAAACAATAAAATGGCAAAGTATTTGTTAATTTAAAAAGTCGTCTTATATTAAATCTAAATTTTTTAAAGTTTTTTTGGACTTAGGTCTGGGTGCTTATTCTGACGCGCAGCTAAAAGTTACCCCGGGGTTACCTTTTTTATGTGTTTAAAGGATGCACGTGAAAAATCAATTTTACCTAGGTAAAAGTCGGGTTAAATTTTTTTATTGCTTTTAGAATAAGAATTTATCCAACTCGAGAGGTGGTTAAATATTTTTCTCCATGGTTAAATATTTTCTCCGGTAGGATTAATTTAATAAAAATAAAATACGCCCATTTAATTACTTTTTTTATTTCGCGGGAGGTGGTTTTGGGGTGCCAGAGGCAGGGGAGAAAAAAATTCATTGCATTCATTTTCTTTCCCAGTGCGGTAGCGGTTTATAAAGGGAGGGGGATGATATAGGTATGAATTAAAATATAAGGATAAAGCATCACAACATGTTTTTTTTCTGATTAACCAAATGAAAATTACATATGAGAAACCTTAGTTACGCTTAATAAAACTCTAAATAAGGGTCAAAAGTTAACAAAAATACTCGAAACTGTTTTAATATACTTGTTTAATCTTCGGTTTCCGAAAAATTTTGTAAAAATCATTGGTTTCATAACGAAGTCTGATTTCGCGGTGGGACCGCGGACCCAAATTTTTGTAACGCTAGGTAGGTCCATAAGTTTTGAAAAACAATTTGTTTACACTAATTTAGTTTTTTTATGACTAGGTTATGACAATATTTTTAATTATTCATGATATCAGCACAAACAAGGGCAGAGCTCCGGAAAACAAAATTTAGCACAGTACGGAATTGATAATAAAATTGAAGTTAGCTAAGCAGAAAAAAAGCGTCATGCGATGTCTATCAATTTTGAGAACGGTAGCATAATTTCGGAGGATAGGAATATCGCTCTTTATGTCTCTTCAAAATATGACCGAAAACGAAAGTAACAATTGCACGTAATCTCAAAAAGATGGCGTTATTTTTCGGACCGCAAATCTAACGAGCGAAAACGCTTTCTGTTTAATCGAAAAGGGCGCGTAAGGTCAGCCGGCGGATTTTCTCTTTTGTCCCACGTTTTTCCAAGAAAAAGCGTCTAAAGTCGGATCGTCAACAAGTTAGAACGTCGGCGCGGAATTATGAGCCCGACTTTTCCTTTGCCTTTTGCTTTTTACCGCAAACTTCTCGATAAAAAGACGGTAAGCGTCAGGGTATTTTTTCGGCAGATTGCCCTATTAGTAAAAAGACCTTGTCGGGTTTTTTCCGTCATTTTTTTCTCACGTTCGTGACCGAAAATAAACGGCAAGCGGTTTTTTGAATTACCCACTTTGCGGCAATAGAATTAATCTGTAAACGGCACTAAAATTATTTGTCGGTTTTTTTATATTATTCAATTTTCTAAGTTTCCAACAGGAAAACTACTGCGCGTAATTTCCACCTTAGGCACGCTCGAGAATTATAAAACGATATAATTTTAGGCTATCTTGTGGCGGCAATTCCAAGCTAAAACTTTAATTTCGTTACAAATAAAAAGTTTTTCTGGTAAAAAATTTCAAATTTCCGCGTGTTTTTTTAATATTTTCTGCTCTTTTCATTTTAATTTTTAGTCAGTTTAGGTTGGCCAATGACTGATGAACCAAATGAGGACATTAGCTGATGACAAAGTTCATATTCAAAGAAGAGTGGTATCCTAAATAAATCGAATCTGTTAATAATCAACGGATTTAGATCAAATTTTGCAAAAAAGTCCAGGCAGCTAAAAACTAAAATTTTAATTTAATTCAATTCCGACCATTAATACATGAATACGGCCGTATTTTTCCAAAAAAATAGATAGTCGGTAAATATTCTTTTACGCGACTCGATTTTTTGCAGCAAAAAGTACTATATTCTATTATGACAGGCCGAAATTCAGCTAAACTTAAGATTTAAGCTTTTAGCTACCTAGGACTTTTTTTAAGGTTTTATTTTAAATCGGTTGATTATTGCCAAAATTATTTTAGTATCCCGTCTGGGGTACCCCCGGGGGTCAAATTTAACCGCCCAAACCGCCCGTCAAATTTAATAAAGTTTAAAAAGGATTAAAAGCTTTTTACGTAAGGTTTAAAAAATTAACACGATGGTCGAAACCCTCCCATTTAAACAGAAGTTGTTCAGTTTTAAAACGTTATGATGTTATAGAATGACTTTTAGCCCATTAGCGCTGGAAAAAAATAGAGATCTTCCATTTATTGAGATGAATTTTTTCCAATCGCTAAAACAGCTCCCTTCCACAACCATTTCCACTGAGCAAAACATATATCACGTGCGGTCACGAATACTATATAACATTTTGAGGGTCCTTAAAATCCTGACGTGACACTCTTAAAATTAATTTTATAGTACTTGCTATTTTTGAAAAATTAATAATTTACTAAGTTAAGAGTTTTTGTTACTTATTCGCAAAGCTTACTTCTTTTTTCACGGGCATTAGAATATGTTAGCCGTTTGCGTCAATTAGTTTTATTGTAATTATAAGTAGCGAGTAAACAAATTGAGCGGTGTTTTCAAAGAGCTCTTTCAATAAACGATCCTTTCAACTGGGTCTTATTCAAGTTCAGAAACCGCCATCCTGATTGTGAAACGCGTGTTTTGAAATTCTAAGGGTTTTTGGTTGCAATCCCTTGTCAATGAGCTTTTTAGCAATCCATCCTTAATGTACCAATTTTTTCCTGTTGTAAGCCCGGAATTTTGCCTTGTATGCCATATAGATTTGTGTTTTGCTAACTTCTTACTCATCTGATATCTATTTTCTAACCACTCATCAACCGACTCCTAGTTTTTTTTTGTTATCTATTTTTACCTTTACCGTAACTGCATTACAACTGCTTATGTAGTTTTTGATTATCATCATCCTGACGTTTTCTCTTTTGTTTCTATTTTTTTGGTATTTCCCCGAATATAAATGCAAGAACAGAGTATATTATTTTAGATATTGCTATATACATCCCTTCATTACAAATTTTGTCTCTTATTCATTTCACCTGCGTGCTCCTTTATTTATACTGAATTGATTCCCCTTCTATATACTTTGCCTTTATATCTGTCGCGGGTAAATTCAGCTGTCTCCAATATTAACTCCTCCTACTTTATACCTTATATTTTCTTTCATACCTATTATCTTCCTCTTTGCCTTCTTTATATGCCCGTTTCCTATTTTTTCCTCCTTTTTCTATACATCTCTCACTGTATTAAAATCTTGATTCTACCGTTTGTCTTCCTCTCTTATTAGGAATTTTTCCTTTCACTTCTTTTTTTTGGCTCTGTTGTCCGGCAGTGATTTTTTCATCGATAAACTTTGCAATTTAAACAAAATTCTCGGCAGTTGAAACGGGCGCGCTACACTTTATTCTTAACGGCGGCATGGGTATGGCGGAAACCCAGGTTATGGCTGACCCGTACAGCGGCGGACAATCACTCATGCACTACCGGGTTGTGGACGGCGCTGTTCATCCCGAACGGCTCAACCGTCCAGCCGATTGTCTCAATTGCCCAGCGGGCCGGTCATCGTTGAGTCGCGGAACTTTGGACGCAGGTGGGCGTTTAGTTTGGCTTAGGGCCAATAAAGTCGGGAACTGGGAGCTGGTTCTATAGCCGAAATAAGGAACTGGAGACCATAAATGTGAAATGTGAGCCTTAGTTAGGAACTTGAAATTTGCCAAAACCTATACCTTTGCTTAAGCTAAACTTAAATCTTGGATAATTTTCTGCATGTGTTAATCAGCTATTAATACAACGGTGTTAATTGAGTCAAACGTCACTGCTACAGTACAAAGATAATATTATTATAATTAACGTCTATTTAAAACCAAATAACCTGGGGTCGCATTCTGACGCAACACCGACTGTTTACCCTGTTAAATCCATTCCAATAAAAATAAAAAAAAACAAACATTATTTATTTCGAAGTTTAATGTATATATTTGTATTAATTGTGCCCTAATTTTCCAGAAATTTAAATAAATTGGTTAAAATGAAAAAGAAACGCCATTTAAATTATTTATTATATTGTCTCAATGTAGTATATATATATGTTAAATTTTCTTTAAATCCAAAAAAATAAAATTCGAAGAGGGGCATTCTGTCCTGTAAAACGCCACCACTATAACTTTTTCAAACAACAGGCAGTTATGCTTCCTTCTTCACTCCCCCTCCCTTCTCTAAACCGCTACCGCATGTGGGAAAGAAAATGAATGCAATGAATTTTTTTTCTCCCTGCCTCTGGCACCCCAAAACCACCTCCCGCGAAATAAAAAAATTAATCAATGGGCGTATTTTATTTTTTATTAAATTAATCCTACCGGAGAAAATATTTAACCATGGAGAAAATATTTAACCACCTCTCGAGTTGGATAAATTCTTATTCTAAAAACAATAAAAAAATTTAACCCGACTTTTACCTAGGTAAAATTGATTTTTCACGTGCATCCTTAAGCACGTAAAAAAAGTTAACCCGGGGTAACTTTTAGCTGCGCGTCAGAATGCGCGCCCAGACCTAAGTCTAAAAAACCTTAAAAAATTTAGATTTAATATAAGGCGACTTTTACTTTAACAATTACTTTGCCATTTTATTGTTTTATAAATAATAAAAACAAAAACCTTAAAAGTCACCTTATATTAAATCTAAATATTTCAAGGTTTTTCAGACTTAGATCTGGTTATTTGGTTTTAAATAGACGTTAGTAACAATAATAATATTTTTGTACCGTAGCGGTGATGTTTGACTCAATTAACACCGTTGTATTAATAGTTGATTAACACATGTAAAAATTTATCCAAGATTTAAGTTTAGCTTAAGCAAAGGTATAGGTTTTGGCAATTTTTCAAAGTTCCTAACTTAAGGCTCACATTTCACATTTACGGCTCCCAGTTCCTTATTTTCGGCTATTAGAACCAGCTCCCAGTTTCCTCGACTTTATTGGCCCTAAGCCAAACTAAACGCCCACCTGCGTTCCAAAGTTCCGTCGACTTCAACGATGACCGGCCCGCTGGGCAATTGAGACAATCGGCTGGACGGTTGAGCCGTTCGGCAATGAAGTGCTTGTCCATAACTGGGTAGTGCATAGAACAACGGCGACTGTCTTTGCGGTGCACCCGGAAAATGAACCACCGATGGAGTCCCGTACATTATACTTGTTACCGTATAAAGTGTAACGCGCCCGTTTCAACTGCACGAGAATTTGTTTAAATTGCAAAGTTTATCGATTGAAATAAATTTCTACTGTCTTTTCTGGACAACTGAGCTCTAAAATTAAAAGTAAGTTTTAATAAATTCTGATAAGAGTAGGTAAAACAAACGGTAGAATCAAGATTTTTTTTAATTTTATCAGTGAGAGATGTATAGAAAATAGGAGGAATTAAAATTTAGTAAACGGGCATATAAAGAAGGCAAGTGGGATGATATAGGTATGAATTAAAATATAAGGTATAAAGTAGGAGGAGTTAATATTGGAGACAGCTGAATTTACCCGCGACAGATATAAAGGCAAGTATATAGAAGGGGAATCAATTCAGTATAAATAAAGGAGCACGCAGGTGAAATGAATCAACAAAATTTGTAATGAAGGGATGTATATAGCAATATCTAAAATAATATACTCTGTTCTTGCCTTTATATTCGGGGTAATAGCAAATAAATAGAAACAAAAGAGAAAACGTCAGGATAATGATAATCAAAAACTACATAAGCAGTTGTAATGCAGTTACGAGTAAAGGTAAAAATAGATAACAAAAAAAACTAGGAGTCGGTTGATGAGTGGTTAGAAAATAGATATCAGATGAGTAAGAAGTTAGCAAAACACAAATCTATATGGCATACAAGACAAAATTCCGGGCTTACAACAGGAAAAAATTGGTACATTAAGGATGGATTGCTAAAAAGCTCATTGACAAGGATTGCAACCAAAAACCCTTAGAATTTCAAAACACGCGTTTCACAATCAGGATGGCGGTTTCTGAACTTGAATAAGACCCAGTTGAAAGGATCGTTTATTGAAAGAGCTCTTTGAAAACACCGCTCAATTTGTTTACTCGCTACTTATAATTACAATAAAACTAATTGACGCAAACGGCTAACATATTCTAATGCCCGTGAAAAAAGAAGTAAGCTTTGCGAATAAGTAACAAAAACTCTTAACTTAGTAAATTATTAATTTTTCAAAAATAGCAAGTACTATAAAATTAATTTTAAGAGTGTCACGTCAGGATTTTAAGGACCCTCAAAATGTTATATAGTATTCGTGACCGCACGTGATATATGTTTTGCTCAGTGGAAATGGTTGTGGAAGGAGCTGTTTTAGCGATTGGAAAAAATTCATCTCCAATAAATGGAAGATCTCTATTTTTTTCAGCGCTAATGGGCTAAAAGTCATTCTATAACATCATAACGTTTTAAAACTGAACAACTTCTGTTTAAATGGGAGGGTTTCGACCATCGTGTTAATTTTTTAAACCTTACGTAAAAAGCTTTTAATCCTTTTTAAACTTTATTAAATTTGACGGGCGGTTTGGGCGGTTAAATTTGACCCCCGGGGGGTTACCCCGACGGGTATACTAAATAAATTTGGCAATAATCAACCGATTTAAATAAAACCTTGTAAAAAAGTCCTAGGTAGCTAAAAGCTTAAATCTTAAGTTTAGCTGAATTTCGGCCTGTCATAATAGAATATAGTACTTTTTGCTGCAAAAAATCGAGTCGCGTAAAAGAATATTTACCGACTATATCCTTTTTTTGGAAAAATACGGCCGTATTCATGTATTAATGGTCGGAATTGAATTAAATTAAAATTTTAGTTTTTAGCTGCCTGGACTTTTTTGCAAAATTTGATCTGGATCCGTTGATTATTAACAGATTCGATTTATTTAGGATACCACTCTTCTTTGAATATGAACTTTGTCATCAGCTAATGTCCTCATTTGGTTCATCAGTCATTGGCCAAACTGAAACTGACTAAAAAATTAAAATGAAAAGAGCAGAAAATATTAAAAAAACACGCGGAAATTTGAAATTTTTTACCAGAAAAACTTTTTATTTGTAACGAAATTAAAGTTTTAGCTTGGAATTGCCGCCACAAGATAGCCTAAAATTATATCGTTTTATAATTCTCGAGCGTGCCTAAGGTGGAAATTACGCGCAGTAGTTTTCCTGTTGGAAACTTAGAAAATTGAATAATATAAAAAAACCGACAAATAATTTTAGTGCCGTTTACAGATTAATTCTATTGCCGCAAAGTGGGTAATTCAAATAACCGCTTGCCGTTTATTTTCAGTCACGAACGTGAGAAAAAAATGACGGCAAAAAAACCCGACAAGGTCTTTTTACTAATAGGGCAATTTGCCGAAAGAATACCCTGACGCTTACCGTCTTTTTATCGAGAAGTTTGCGGTAAAAAGCAAAAGGCAAAGAAAAGTCGGGCTCATAATTCCGCGCCGACGTTCTAACTTGTTGACGATCCGACTTTAGACGCTTTTTCTGGAAAAACGTGGGACAAAAGAAAATCCGCCGGCTGACCTTACGCGCCCTTTTCGATTAAACAGAAAGCGTTTTCGCTCGTTAGATTTGCGGTCCGAAAATAACGCCATCTTTTTGAGATTACGTGCAATTGTTACTTTCGTTTTCGGTCATATTTTGAAGAGACATAAAGTAGCGATATTCCTATCCTCCGAAATTATGCTACCGTTCTCAAAATTGATAGACATCGCATGGCGCTTTTTTTCTGCTTAGCTAACTTCAATTTTATTATCAATTCCGTACTGTGCTAAATTTTGTTTTCCGGAGCTCTGCCCTTGTTTGTGCTGATATCATGAATAATTAAAAATATTGTCATAACTTAGTTCATAAAAAAAACTAAATTAGTGTAAACAAATTGTTTTTCAAAACTTATGGACCTACCTAGCATTACAAAAATTTGGGTCTGCGGTCCCGCCGCGAAATCAAAATTCGTTATGAAACCAATGATTTTTACAAAATTTTTTCGAAAACCGGAGATTAAACAACTATATTAAAACAATTTTGAGTATTTTTGTTAACTTTTGACCATTATTTAGAGTTATATTAAGCATAACTAAGGTTTCTCATATGTAAATCTTTTTTGGTTATTCAGAAAAAAAAACATGTTGTGATGCTTTATTAAATACAAAACGACCACTAAAATTTATCAAGTAGATGTTTTATTTGTATATAGTATTTCCAGTTTCAAAAATAATACAAAAAAATGCATTTAATTTGAGAGGAACTTTGTTTCGTGGTGGGACCGCCGACCCAATTTTTTTATGCTAGGCAGGTTCATAAAAAAGATCAGAAATGGAGTTTTGTGAAAAGGTGGAATTTAAAAAAAAATCTGCGTTCTTATTTGTTTTTAAAAAAACGTTATTACCGCACAATTTTAATTGGTCCCTTCATGTCTGCATTTTAATTTTCAGCGTTAGCCAGATATAATTTAACTATACACGATATTTTCTAAAACATAACGTTTATCTATAATAGCAGTCGTTGAATAAATTTAATTAATTGTATTTTGTGAATACAAAAAAACCGCTTCAGTTTAATATATAATAGTATAGTGCCCTGGAGCTCCGCTTTTAGGAGGTCCGGAGCAACCCCCAGAGCTCCGCCTTATTTTGTACTAAGTTTTTAAACAATTAAGGAGTGATGCCATATATTATTTTGTCAAATTTTTTTCCAATTATTTTTTTTCAAAACTTATTTAAAACGCTCAAAATAGTCCTAAAAATGCAAATAGAGTAACTTTAAATCTATTTCAAGCTTAAATAAACTTAAAATCACTTATTTAATGAGCGGAGCTCCGGAGCTCCCTCCGCTTTAAATGGCCGTTGCTCCGGAGCATGATATTGAAGGGTAGGAACATCACTAATATATAGTTGTTTTTTTAACAATTTATCTGTGGTATTCATAAAATTTTCGAATAACATGACGATCTATCTAGCCAAACACAATTCATTTTATAATTTTTTGCATGGCAAAAATAACAACCGCTAAGCGAAATTAAGACTGGCCGAATTTAAATCAGTTACCTTAAATAATAGTTTATTAACACTTCTTCAAAATAATAAAGAGTTTTTTATTAAAGAATTTCGCTACAACGTGGGTTAATTGTGTAAACAACAATGCGGGACAAACCACGATAATGACTATCTACGTATACGGTAATTTCCGGTTTATATTCCGCACATCACCGTATAATTAGTCACTTTCGTGCTGAATTCCCGCTATAATTACACGTAACACGTTATAAAAAAGATAAGCGATATAGGCACGAAGGGTCCACAACAGCTATAACATGAATAAAATAAAATATAAAGTGGAAAAATATACAAATTGGAAAAATGTGCTGATCTTGATCAACATATGGTTAAGCAATCAGGATGGCACCACAAATGTTTTCCAGTGCGACATACAAACAACACTAAAACGGTCCACTGGACATCTAAGAAGGTCTCGTTCAACAATAATGTCAATAATATTCGTTATTCGTTTTTCGGGAACGTTTTGTTTGTATTTTTTGCGACTTTCGGTAATTCGTGACTTTGTATACTTCTATTTCTCAATATAAAAAACCCGATAAAGTTAAATACGTAGTTTTTGCCGAAAACATTAAATCTTAGATAAAAATCATTGACAGAGAACGACGTTATAATTTGTTTTACGTCAAAAGGGTTTGACATATTTTGACAATCACAATATTATTACAGAGGTTAATTTGAGTTAAACCCCGCAAAAAATATAAAACGGGTTCGTAAAATTTTTTTACGCCGCGTCAGAAAGCCACACATGGCAACTTCTACAGGCGTATCCTTAGCAAAACGGCAAATTTGTTTTTTTAATTCTTAATATTTTAAAGTTTTTTTTTGCTGAAAAGGTCTCTAGAATGACCCAGGCGGGTCCATTGATTTTAACCACTCTAACTCGTTGCAGTCTCCCAAAAGAAAATATTGTGAATAAATTTAATGAGAGGAACAGAAAACGGCGGCGACTACGACAGAAATCCCCGATTTCGATTCGATATTTCGTATCGTTGCAAAACATTCCCATGACGAATATTAAGCTCATATTAGAGATTGAAGCCCCAGAGTGTCATCATGTTTTAATTTATAGAATAATGCAATTTTACATTGGAATTTTTTTGTAAACAAAATTTTTTTAAACTTATGAAAAAATTAGAAAGTTATCAAAAGGCAGCTAAAAAATTTGGGACGCATTTATAGATACAGGTTACTCATGGATTTTGTAATAAAATTGTAATCTAACATTACCGGTAACACTTTAGTAAAAATATAACGAATTAGATCTATTTATTACGTTGTTTCTGAAAACTTTCTTATTCTCAATTAGCCTCTTTCTGCCCGTCACAAGTTGGGGATTTCTATTTAGCGCTTTTGCAAACATTCCCATCCGAATTGGAAACGAGTGACACGGGGCCGACGCATAAGAGTACTGCACGAAACAGTACCACAAAACAGTCCCGGGTTTCGCATAAGATTACGCAAGAAAGAGTACGCCACAAAACAGTACTGTCAAAAAACAGTACGGCACATAAGAGTCCTGTGTGAATTGCGTTTGCTACACAACGTGACTCTGACACAAAACAGTACTGTCAAAAAACAGTACGGCACATAAGAGTCCTGTGTGAATTGCGTTTGCTACACAACGCGACTCTGACACAAAACAGTACTGTCAAAAAACAGTACGGCACATAAGAGTCCTGTGTGAATTGCGTTTGCTACACAGAGACGCAGACTCGTCTTCTTTTAAAAATCTTTGCCACAAAACAGTACTGTCAAAAAACAGTACGGCACATAAGAGTCCTGTGTGAATTGCGTTTGCTACACAACGTGACTTTGACACAAAACAGTACTGTCAAAAAACAGTACGGCACATAAGAGTCCTGTGTGAATTGCGTTTGCTATACAACGTGACTCTGACACAAAATAGTACTGGCACGAAAGAGTACTGGCTCAAAATAGTAAGGTATTAACGTTTTCAAAGTCTGCGTTTGACTCAAAACAGTACTGACACAAAATAGTACTGAAGAAATAACTTAATATTAAAACAATTACTATTACCAGCTGCTTAACTTAATTACAATAAAAATCAATAAGCAGAGTTTTATGGTAACAAACTCTTTTATTTTTTATAGACCATTTAATAAGGTTTTTTTTGAATTTTTCTTGTTTATAATTACGTAGCGAGTGTAAGTTGCACTGTGAGCCTCTACGGCTGTTAAATTTGAGTAAATATAGCTTTGACCGCGCCTACCAAAGGTTCTTTTTAAAACTTATTTTTACATTTTTAAAATTTACTGGTAGCTAAGCCGTGGGCTTTTCCTGTTTGTAGTTATCTTTAGAAAACGAAAATAAAAAATCGTATCCAAAAAATTACGTTTCATTACTAATGTTCCTTCCTACCATCCAGAGTTTACTTATGTTGCTTCCAGATTGCTCATGTTTAAATGAACAATTTCAACAATTAACTGGAACATGCTTTAAGTTATTTTGTCTTTTAGGAATATTTTTATGGTAGTTTATAATTTTAAGAAAAAAGTTCATTTACAAAAGAGTCTTGAAAAAATATTCTATTCTTTTTAATTTTCTGTAAAATTAATTAAAATAGGGTGTAGTTTTGAAGCTCCAGTAGTTTCTCTAAAGCTTCTTAAAGAAAAGCTTAGGTAACATTACTAATTTTTCCCTATACCAAAGTTTAAGTGTGTTACATTTTGTCGTTTGGTCAAGGACATTTTGTCGTTTGCTCTTTGGTAAAGCTCCAGAAACACATACAGTCAGACAGACAAATAGTACAATTGCCAAACAAGATATAAAATGGTTTAAGCGTTTTTTGCGGCATATTTAAAAAAAACATGTTTTTTTAGATTGGGGGTAAAAAAAATTCCACCAAAAAACGAAAGTTTAAAAATTGAAAGCAGATTAGCATAGATATAATGCTGTGCATAAGTTGTTTTTAAATATATTTAATTTTTGACCTTTAAATTTTCAACTAATATATTTTTTATTAGTCAATTATCAAAAAAAAAACAAAAACACAAACAAACAATTTATAGGCACCGGTTTAACAAACAATAACTCGGTTTTTACATGAAGTATGCAATAAACATAACGAGTCATCATGATGGATAATTACCGTATCTCTTACTTATTTTTTGTAGATCTTATGCAGATCAACTCTTGAAAGCGTGCGAAATTTCGATCAGTTGATCTGCATACTACGAAAGATAAGTAGGAGATACAGTAATTATCCATTATAGTTACGCTTATGTATATTGCATACTTCATGTATAAACCTAGTTCCAGTGCAAGGTGCCTATTAGATAAAAATTTAAGTCAAACATTTCTAATTTTAAACAAACGCCAGTTTCGGTGCTCTGGAATGCCAATTTTCAGAGCCCTGAAGCACTTTAACATGGAACCCTACTTATTTTCAAAATAATTTAGCATTTAATTAAAGTGTACAAAGTATATCATTTTTTTAGTTTTTGCGGATTCAAACCTTCCAAACAATGATAAAAACAAAAAAAAACATTGTAAAAAGTGGCTAAAATAACATGAACATTTTAAAATTAAATTGGAGAATGAAAATACGCATAATTCATTTAAGAAGTACAGCTTTGGAGTTCTTTGTTTAAATGATCGTTTTTTCGGAGCATGATAGCTTAACCCTTTGAGATTTTTCGTCCTAAAACCGCTGCGAATGCGCAGAAGGAATCCGCGCCACCGCTGCTTAGTATTAAACTTCGCGAAGCGAAGAAGATCGGCGCCGAGTTTAACACAGAACAGGACTGGTGCGGAATCCCATGTGCAGATTTGCAGCGGAATGAATCCCAAAGGGCTAATAGCGCAGGAACATAACTAACAAACTGCTTTAGTTTCGTTAAAAAACCAAAAAAAACTCATATGGATTATTATTTCCACCGATTAATTTTTTTTTGCAAAAGTTAAAATTTGTTTTATTAGCATTCAAGAACACACGGTTAAAACAAAAAAAAATTTTTTTTTTAATCAAGATAATAAATTCGGAATACCCATGTTTTACTACACGATAATTTGTATACACCGTTAGTGTTTACTTCTAAATGCCTAACCACAAAAGTAAAAGTATAAATAGAACAAAAATACTTACCACATTTACCACGGTTCAAAAAGTATACTTAAATATGCGCATATTAATTTTTTAAATATGCAAATTTCCATTTAAATCAGTCAAATCTGATAGTTCCTGCACGCAATTTCTCAGTACTCATTTGTGTCCGTACTCTTTTGTGCTGTACTGTTTCGTGCGTACTTTTTTGCAAAACCCACGCCTATTTTGTGGTACTGTTTCGTGCCGTACGTACTCTTATTGTAAGAAGCCGAGTGACACAGCATTGACTACGCGAGAATGAGTAAAACAATGTAAATTTGCATACGATTGTCGCAATTGAAATAAAAAAGCAAAATATCTTATAAAAATTTTTAAAAACTTAAAGCGATAAAGACAAAATGGCTTTTTCTCTTGTTTAACATTCGTGGCGTCTCTTTGAAGGTATTTTAACATGAAAGCTGAATTCTTTTCGACTGAAATTAAAAGCGTACAGCTTTCCGCCAAGAAATAAAAAAAAATGCGCAAGCCAAGAAATAAATAAAAAAATGTCTTCACCGGTAATGTAGCCAATTATTATTTAAATGCATCAAGTGTTTCCCTGCATGTGGTATTTTCTCTAGGAACGAGTATGACCGTAGCCAGGGGAACGTTCTCTCCTGTTGTTTTCTAATAAGCACTTTTTACATAGAATGCATTTCTTTATAAATAGCATCGGATAGAATGCATTTTTGACAAATAAAATGCAGTTCGCCGTGTCGCAAATTCCTGGCAACGTCCATTACGAATTACTTCACCACCGACACAACTTCACCCTGAATAAACTTATCTTCAGTTTTGTAGTAAGACTAAGACCCCGTTTGTTGTAAAACTATCATGCTCTTTAATTTATTAATATTTAGAGCCACGACTGATTTAAAAAAAAAACTAAAAAATAAGATCTTTTGCAATTTTACAGTGACCAGTGGCTTATGCATTGTTAAAAAATTAAAACAAGTCTGTAAAAATTCAGCAAAATAAATTGTTTAAACAAAAACATCATTAATTTATTTATATAATTTAACAACTAAAACAAAAACAAGTTGACAACAGACAACAGTAATGTCAACAATTAAATTTACCAAAATCTATCAATTTAAATAACAAGCAATTAACTAGATTGAAAAAAAACGAAATAATCACAATCCAAAACATCAAAATAATTTTATGGTAATTATGCATTTGTTCAATTTTTAAAATTACCGTTATTAAAATTTTTCTTGATAGTAAAAAATTTTACGCAGTACTTAAAACGACAAAACAACACTGTGAGAATTATTAAAAAAATAAGAATACAAAACTTAAAGATTAAAATGTCACGGATAAAAATCACTATAAAAATTCAATATGTTGTACTCACAAAGTTTTTTTTGGTCGAATTTAAAACTCTCATATTAAATTTTTTAAAAAGTTAAGACTTTATTATCATTAAGCTAAAATAAATTAATAAATTACTTTTTAGAGCAATTATTTCTTAAGGTTCTGTTACGGTATTATAAGAGCATTTAAAATTCGTATAAATAAATATCACAAGAAGGGCAATACCCAGTTATTAAAATGGGTGCGTAACCCTGAAAATAAATGTTCAGAAAAAGAATAAGTTTATTCCAATATTCAGTTATCACTTTTGTGGTCTTCTTTCTTATTGTTCTTTCGCCAGTTGTTTCTGTTGTCCTTTTTTCTTCGATTTTTTTGCTTCCTCTTCGTCAATAGGGGCGGGTTTCACAAAAGGAATAATTTTTTTGTAACCTAAAAATTCAACTTACTTTTTAGTATACCTAAATTACATAAAAATCCTATAAAATTTCGTCATATAGCCGGTGCAGACTACACTTACAAATAATTTAATCTACTTCACTAATTTACTAATTTAATTTAATTTAATCTAATTCAATCTAATTTAATTTAATTTAAAAGTAGGCAATCTAAACATTAATAATATTAATAAAACGGATGAATTTAATTTTAAGGTTATAAGATATATTCGGAAATCCAGTAACATCAGCCAACAAATCGGGCTTAATGTATTTTTTACCCAAGTAATAAGATTTTCACGTATTTGTAATACTACAAAAAATTTTTTTGAAAAAACTAAAATTTTTTATTTTGAATTTATACAACTAGGGTACAACAAAAATAAACTTTTCGAACAATTAAAAAGATTTTTTGTTGAATATAAACCCAGTCTCGCTAGATTTGGTAATTTTAATACTGATAGTTTAAAATTTTATTTTCATTAGCTTGTACTTTAGAACTTCATTGTTTTTGTTTTTGCATTTAAAATTGATTTTTATGTTTTCAATTTAAGTTAGTTGTTAGTCAAACATCTATTTCCAAAAAATTTGCATAATTACGTTCACATTCTGTTAATCCATGTATAATTAAGGCGTTTAAACCAACCGTATACTTATTAAGTTTTATTTACTTAATGTTTTTATTATTTCAGTTACCTTTATTTCTTTTAATTAATTTTTATAGTATTATGTTGGCCCTTTGTATAACTTTAGTTTTTTTTATATTTTAACCATTAATTTAAAAATTTTTCTTGGTTTTACTTTGTTTTTACAATTTATGTGCTCAGTGTAAAGTCTTGTAAATCTTTCGTTTACATTTTTGACTGCATCCAGAATCACGCTATATCTTTCGTTTCGCGGAAAAATTTCTTTGTTTTTAAACTTTTTTATTTATAATTGTATTTGTTTTTAATTATATTACTTCGCCATGGATCAGCCACATCTAGCAGGTAAATCCTTCTTTGTTACTAATATCTTTTTTATTACAGGCTCCTACGTTTTTTTAAAAATTTTTAAAATTTTTTTTAAAAAATTTTGTCTAACTTAACTTTCTTCAATCTAATTATCCTATATTTCGTCTTATACTACACTTACAAATAATTTCTTCCATTTATCTCATTTTTTCTATTTAAAAATTTTTTATTTTAAAAAACTTTTTATAGTCAAAAATTTTTTTCCTTTTTTCTTTATCTTTACAGATGGCTCTGCCCTCGCGGCCGAAGAATCCGACCTAGTACAGCTTCTTGTACGTGATGTAAAACGTTCCAACCTTTTCGACGATCCTAACAAGGTTTTTTATTTTGTATATTTTATATTTTTATAATTATATGTATTAAGCTTTTTATTGTATTTTTTCTCCAGGGTTTTGATCTTTTTTGTAATTGTTCATTCTGCATGGCGCGTATTATTTATTCATTTTTAATTTAATTTATTTGCTTTAATTTTTTTATAAATATTTTTATATATTTTTTTTTTTTTAAATTAAGCTTTATTATTATTTTTTGTTATTTTTTTGGTCTGTTGCACGTGCTAGAACCTTGCTGCCAAAACTAATTTCAATCTTTTATGCATATTAAGCTTTTTCATTCTTCACTTTAAAAAAATTTTTTAAGCATTTTGCTAAAATTGTTTTAATAACAAAATTTTCAGCTTGTTTCTAGTTGTAAAATAAGTAGAATAGCCTCTGCTGATGACGCGCAACTATTTTACTTGTCCATTACACGTCCAGAGAAGCGCAGAAACGTGTAACTTTTGTTTTTGGTTATATATTATTATACTCTTTCTAATTAATTAGGCCTTCTGTCTATTTTTATTATTTTTTTATTAATTATTTTTAATTTATTTTTTAGCTTAAAGGTGTAAATATTTTTTCTGGGTTTTTTCAAAAAATTTCTTTTTGCTCTAAAACTTTTTGTTTTTGCTATTATAATTTTTAATGTTTATGCCACATTTTTACACATATTCTTAACGTTTTTTATAAGTCTTTGAAAAATATTTTGGCTTAAAATTTATTTTGAAATATAATGATATTAATCTTTCATTATTTTGGAATGTTGCGTGCTCTCTGAAGCTGCAAAAACCAAACATCGCTAATTGGAAAAAAGTGATTATTAAAGCAAGAAAAAATACAAAGCCAAAAACAACACGATGCCGTGCAGCTTAAAATTTGCTTTTTAAAATGTTGAGACCGTATTTACTATCAGCACTCTTAGCGCTAAAGAGTTGTAAGTTTACTAAAGGTTTGGAACATAATCAAAGTTTTTAATTCTTCACTTTCAATAATTTTTGACGAATTTCTTACCGCGAAACGTATAATAGGGCAGTGCATTTAATTTCGGCACTTTTCTCAAATGGGCATTTTTGATTTTGGACTATATCTTTGGTAATCCTGGACGGAATACGACGTTTGATAGCTCAAATGAGAGCTAATTATATGCAAATGACTGTCGTGAGCTTTTTATTTGTTATGTTATGATATTTTTATATTGAAATTATGTGATTTATAAAAAATAAATTTGTTACTCGTTTTTAGAACATGGGCATTTCATGATTACGCAATAAATTGGTTTAAAAATTAAACTGTCCTGGTAAAATTTAGTCTATTTTCCGAATTTTTAGTCCTCGTGGTTCTACGTTGCGTCTGTGGTGAGCAATCGTTATTAAATAAAATAGTGTAATTTCGGCACTCATATGCTGTAGGTAAAAACGGATTGAATTAAGTGGTCAAATGTTAAATTGTAGTTGTAAATAGTTAAAAAACAACGTTGAAATGTGTAGGGGTCATAGCACTGCACTTAAACTCGATTAAGAGGGTCCTTTTAAAAAGTGCTGAAATGCACTTTTTTCCCAAATTTTGCTCATTTTGATACCATTTGGCATTTTAGCTGTAACTTTTTGCTAGTTACACGTTGAACAACAAGTAGAAGCTTAAATTAAAGAAAACTGTCCGGAGATAATGATAGGTTTTTAAATTTTTGAAAATGATGATTTTTTGACTGAGAAACAATTGATTGTTTGTAAAGTGCCAAAATTAAATGCACATATTTAATTCGGCAATTTTCCATTTTTTTTAAAAACTGATTTAATTAAGTAAAAAAATACTTTCGTACAATGAACCTTTTGTAACGCAACGCAGTATCGTGAAAGCTTCAAAATGAGCTATCAAACATGAAAATCGGGCCATACAGTAAAAAGTTACATTGGAAAAACAAAAAAGTGCCGAAATTAAATGCACTACCCTAACTGTTGATTTATTATGTGTGCGGTCTAACAATTAAAAAAATTCGTATGGCTATTTATCTTGCATTTCAACCTGTAAGCAGGTGTCATCTATGCTCAATGAATGGAATAAAATTTTATAATTGTGTTAAATCAAATTTGTAAAAGTAGATGGATTTTAACGAAACCTCACAGAAAGCTAAAAACTTAGTAAAAAGTTAGTAATGAAAAAAGCTAAAAAGTAAAAAGCTAAAAAATTAGTAACGAAACGGTGTGCTTTGTTTTACAATAAATCGTCGGTTAATTGAGAAAAGCAGTTAAGGTAGAACACCACAATTATGACGATTTTTACAAAAAATTAGATATCATCTTAGATATTAATTTTTGTCTGACAAAAGTATAGTGCGATCGAAAGCTCATTATTATGATGTATCCAACGGTAATAGTTTCATCGTTTACCAAAGGTTCTATTTCGAGATATAGTTTGATGAATTTAAAGCTCAAAAAACAGTTTTTGGTCATTTAAAAAATTTGATTTGCTCATTTTTTCCTGCAATTTTATAGAAAGATAACGAAAAATAGGGGGCAACTTTTAGATGTGGTTTGGAGTAAAACGTAATTCAAAATTTTAAGAAAATTAAAAAAATCGGTTTTTAAAAGAAAAATCAAATAAAAAAATCCTGAATTAGTTTTTTAATCAAAATACAATTCAAAGTATTGATTAGTCTTGTGTCTAAATATTTCCAAACTTTCATTAAAATCTGAGCGAATCAATTTTTTTTAATTTTAATTTTTTTTTTGATTTAACGCCAAGAAACTACATTTCAAAACATTTGTTTAAAAGTATGTTTTACGAAAGAGATCTCATCTCAGATAGGCCAGTAGTCGAGTGGGTAGAGTGTCGGTGTCGGATTCTCGGACCCGTAGGTTCGAGTCTTTGTAGGTAATATTTTTAACGTTAAAAAAAATTTTTTTTTAATTTTTAGCTTTTTAAATGTGAAAAGTGTTCTTTATTCAAGACACGCTAAGTGAAAAATGAAAAAATAGAATATTTTTGGTAATGAATTTTTTATAATGTATTTTTGACATGTATTTTATTGGTGTCATTTAATGATTGTGGACGATAACAATTTTTTAAGAAAAATGAATGTCGTAAATTGAATGAGCAGGTCAAATTACGTTAGTAAAAATTAATTAGAAAAGATCTGCCGTCAAAATCTAACTGTGGTGTTCTACCTTAAATGGAAAGCGAGTTAAATAAACTATTTTAGTCTTTCTAAATTTATAACTCGCTTCAGTTTCAAATGGGAGAAAAAAAGATAGCAAGATTAAAAAACATGACACAAAAATTACCAAACACCATCGCCAAATTCTTGTTTTTAAAAACAATTTTAAAATATTCAATCGTTTTTTTATAATTATTAGTTGTCGAAATTGAACCTATTTTGAAATTGAAGCTTTTGGCTACCTCGCACACTTTTTGCATAATATATTATTAAATTCTGTTTGATAATTAAATCCCAAATGTATCAAAATTTAAAATAGAATACTCGTGTGTAAACTGATTCTATGTAAAAAACTAATGTACATTTCTCAAAAGAATTAGAAACACAGTTTACCACCGTAACTTATTACTCAAACTTAGCTCCTATGGGATAAGTTTCCTTATACTTAACTAAAGCTAAAGTCTTCCAAACTGAAATTAAAGACGTAATTGCTCTTTGTCAGGAAGAAATAAAAAATAAACACGCGAGCGAAAAAATTAAAAAAGGTTGCCAGTGGTTATGTAACCAATTGTTATTTAGTTACGTCACATGTTTCACTGCAAGTGATATTTTCTTGAAAAAAAGAGTAGTTACTTGAACACCCTGCTAGTTTCACCCTGATGGAATTAATATTTAGTTGAATGATTTTTTGTCAACCCTCAAACAATGGATTTTTTCTTAATTTTTGAACCAATTAGTGTAAATTCGGGTGTGCCTTGCAGAGTTCTGTCTTAAGTCCAATTTTTTTACCATTTACAGAGTATACCCTAGTAAGCTTTGTTATCGATGGATTCGGTCCGTCGGATCCATCCATTAAATCGATACCCACCCATCGGACGAAAACTTACGCTCGTAGTAGTGGCTGACTTTCTCCGAGAATGAGACAAGAGAATTAGCAAGGCGAAGAGCGTACCAAACGGTTCTCGAACTTAGTTTGAAAGAAAACCCGATGGCGCAAGCAAGCATCATCAAAACTTACGTTCGGGCATGAGGGGGGCCAGAATCTCCGGAACCGAAATTCCCTCATCTGATTGGTAGTTCTCCAAAATGGCGCAAATAACCCGAGTGGTAGCGCACATCGTGGCGTTCAACATGTGAACATACGGTACCTACAAAACAACACGTTATCATACATAAAAACCTGTATACGGTCCGGAAATGCTCCCCCTTCCATTTAAAAATTGAAGAAAAAAAAACAATTTAAATACGCGCTATTTGACATAATTTTGCAACATTTTTGCATTTTTTATTACCAATTTTAAGGGGATTTAAGCCATTTTAAACTTAGTTTTACTTAAATGTCGCTTTTTTTGTCTTTTTTTTGCACATCCCCAGTTTAAAAAAATAACTTGTTCTGCCACTGTTCAACACCGCGGCCGCGGCGGTAGTGCACAGGTCTGTAAATATATATAAGGGGGCAAATGGTGTCGTGGGTTTCCGCAACAACTCCAGAAAAAGTTCTTCAACTTTTCTATTTCAACAAATTAATGTGATAAATTTAGGTTTACTCGACTTATTACCCCTAATTCAATTGCTTACTTCTTCAATTTCTTAAAAAATCATTTTTTGTGATTTTAAAATACATCCAGTTTTAAAATATGCTAAAACCATACACGACTTTAGAGGCACTGCTCCATGTTAACTTCCGAGACATCATATCCCCCCGCCTCGTTTGATTTTAGAAGTATTTTTTTAAGTATCAACACAATGCAAGTAGAAAGCAGTATAGACTAAAGCTTAAGTCTTCCAGGCTGAAATTAAGGGCGTAACCGCTCTCCGCCAGGAAGAAATAAACAATAAGCCTCTGAGGGAGTTTTCAGAGAATTTTAAAAAAAAGTTTTCAGCGGTTATGTAACCAATTATTATTTAGTTGCGTCATGTGTTTCTCTGCACGTGATGTTTTCTCAAAAAATGAGTGGTTACTTTACCACTCATCTATTTTCACCCTGATAGAATTTATCTTTAGTTCGGAATAAGGGTTTTTTAGTGTTAGGAAGAGGGTACAATAACTACTAGCGCCAATCATATGTAGAGGGAAAATTGAGAAACAGCGAGCGACTAGTACATTTTACGGTTTAAAATATTCCAAATATTTATTGGTTCAAAATCTCGACCCCTTCTCTTCAAAATTTCTTAAATACTTTTTAAATATTGCAAAAGCAAAAGCAGTTTTTGGGGATTTTTAGTTTTTTGCCGCTTCGTAGGTATGGCGCTGTTGGCGCGCTTGGTTTCCAGTGTTTTAATGTTTCAATTACAGAAAATGCTTAATTTAAAAGTTTGGAATGGACTTTCTAAAATTGATTTTTAAATTTTGAATAGTTTTACAAGCAAAACAATAAAAAAACGCATGTAGGTTTAAAATTAGTTTAAAAGCACAAATTTTATCTTTATTTTTACTAATTCGAAATCACTGTTCAGGAAAATACTAGTTTTTGTGGTGATTTTAAGGTATTGTGACGTTTAATTAAAAAACAAAAATTTATTTAGCATAAACTGATATATTACAGCACTTCAACGTAGTAAAACATATCATCGTGTAGCAATTTTTACGAAGTATAGGTTTAAACTTAAGAAACTAAGAAAGTTTAAAGTTTAGTTCAATATAGTTTTACAGTTGTCTTATCTTTTTGTTCTTTTTCCCCCAAAAGCTAGGATTTTTTAAAATTTTATTTTTTTCTTTTTGTACCCTCTCTCGTACAGTAAAATACGCTTATTCCGAACTAGTCCATAGGCGACTCCGACTAATAATGTCTTTAGTAAAACAAAAACAAACATTAACAAACTAAATCTTCATTAAAAACAACTATAAACAGCAATAAATAGAATTTTAGTTTATTTCCGTATTTTTTATAAATGTTTTCTCAGTAAATCAGACAATTATTAGCATTTCTACTAGACAGAAAAGAAAATTATGCAGATTTATGAATAAAAAAAGTTGTTAAAATAATTTTACTTCTCCATCCATTTTCTTCGTTTGGCCATAACGGACTTTTAATCTCCTAGCCTGATAGTCTAAAAATGATATTTTTAATAGTAATAATAATGTTCTTACACCTGAATTATTAACCTATTATTGTAAGCTATTTTTGTGTAGTATAGTATAGGTTGTTCATATAAATGTAATGGGTTAATCAAAAAAGAAAATATTTATTCAATAATGCTTTAATATAATACATAAAAATTTTGAAATTGACGTTTTATTATATTTCAACTTTCAAAAACATTACAATATAATGCATCTGTTTTTATAGCTGCGTTGGGCCGGCTGTGGGTGGGTGCCTAAACTGATTCGACGGAGAAACGAAAAAAAAATGCCTTCAAAATAATTTCTAGATAATTATCCCTTAATCCCATTTTTCATGTCAGCTCTCTTTTCGTTGTGTGTTTTAACGAAAGTTTTTATATAAAGTTCGTGTTTTTAGTGTAATGAACTCAATTTTCTTTTTATCAAGTTTTTCGTGGTTTGTTTTATACTTTCTAATCGTGTATTTTATCAAAAATTTTTATTTTTAAAATTTGTATTATCTGTTTTAATATTTACATTTTCTATTCAAATCATTAAAAAATTTTTAAATCTTTTTTTTATCAAAACTATTTTTAATTGCTATTTTAAATTTTTTTTGCTATTTTAAATTGCTATTTTAACTATTTTAAATTTCTATTTGCTTTAGTTGTCTACTTCGTCTGATGATGATTGTTTGAAACAATCGAAACGTCACGTTTTAATGTACTCAATAAAAGTTTTATCGACTGTCTTTTTATTCATTATAATTTCTAGATACCTAAAAAGTTAAATTTTGATGTCAAAATAAGTATTTTAAGCAATAAAAAGGGCTTTTGACTTCAACATCAAAAAAAACTATATTGGTAAATGCACTCAAAAAAACGATACAGGTATAATGCGTTTCTCAAATAATAAAACCGCTCCCTTTCCTTTACCCCAGACCACCTTGCCCAGCAGACCTGTGCACTTCCCCTCCGGGGTTTTATTGGGGAGGGGGAGTGGGGGCAATTCCAAAACGGGGGCATGGGGGGGCAACGGGCAACTGTTCTGAAACGTGGGGGGGCAAGAGGGAGAGAAAGAGAAAAAAAAGAAAAAAAGAAGGAAAAAAGAAAAAGGGACAAAAAAGGCGAAATTTAAGAAATACATGTCTAAAATGGTTTAAAAAGCATTTAAAAAAGGTTTGGCGATGATAGCGTCATAAGTTTAGGGTACTTTTTCATTTTTGAGCATGGAGGGGGAGGCAATAAAACGGGGGGGGGGAGGAGGGGGAGACAGCCACTAATATTTCGGAGAGGGGCATTTCCAGACCATGCACAGGTCTGTTTTAAAGGGTTTAATTTTCTCTTATGGTGAATAAAAAATAATAAAATATCACTGTTTTCAGTGCACAATTGTTTTATTCGTGTCCACGTCAGATAAAAGCTGATACTACTGTGATATTTTATATATATATATATATATATATATATATATATATATATATATATATATATATATATATATATTATATATATATATAGGCTAATAAAATGATGACTTAACTATTAAGAGTACCTGTACAATTGGAGCACGAAACTAATTCTCGAAAAGCCGCTGATCCAGGAAACCAGGCTTCCAAATCCAGTTTTTTAGCGGCAGCATTATTGAGTTCACCTATAAAAAGTACCAAAATACCCTATGAAAAAATATTGTGTATAGTAATAATCATAGGTGGGCAGCCTAGCCTCCCGGATTTTTTTGGGGGTGGGGTATACCCGATCCCCGAAATTTGGGGGGGGGGCAAAATTTTTTCGGGGCTATACCTCAAATACCCCATTTTTAGCATTTTTAGTACAGGGACTCCCCAAATTTTAGGGGGGTGTCCAGGGTACCACCAAATTTTAGGCGGAGAGTTGGCTATAATCAGAATTTTTAGGAGGGTATGGTATGACCCCCCACCCCCCTCCTCCTCCGCCCACCTAATGGTTGTAATGATATTTACCTGAACTTTTTTGCTTAACAGAAAAATGCGGTCATAATGGCGAACATAAAAAATGTACATCTCTGCCCACGGCGTCGGGACTAGCAACCCCCTCCCATTTGCCAGGTATTAAGTACCAATAGTCAAATAGAAATTTCTCAACATCAGATCAAAAAACAGTTAAAACTCAGGTTATTTATTTGCCGGAGAAATGCAGTGTATAGATGAATAGTAAACATTTTTTGACTACCAACCCCCCCCCCCCACTTCGCAGTTACCAAGGGTGAATATTTCATAGCGTGTGGAGTCTGTATCACTGACCTTTGCAGAAACACCTTTGTTGTTCATGTGCGACCTTAAATAATAAGATCAATATCAGGCGTTTTAAATCCTTTAATGAAGACCTCGGAATGAGTGAACACTGTGCGCAGTAACACCCTAGTGGTTAGGGTTGCCGACGTTGTTATTGATGTTGGACGAAAAGTCTTCAACATCGTGGGCGAAACTGCTTTCGCTCCCTCTTCACTTGTCTTAACGCCTGACCTTTGCATAATCTGCTTAGGGGAGATAAGTTTAAGGCTACGCAACAACAACAACGAATCAGGCCCTGTGCCAGGGGGGCCAGGGGGCCATGCCCCCCCCCCCCTTTTGGGGGGGGCGAAAAAAAAAGAGAAAGGAGAAGCAGGGGGGGGGGGAAAAAAAAGAAGCAATTTATCCCCCTTCTCCCCCCCCCTCCTTTCTGGGGAAAGAAATTCCCCCCGCCAAAAAAAAACCACCCTTTTCAAACAAACCCTCCGGGGGGCGGCGCGCCCCCCCGCCCCCACGCGCTCCCCCCGCGCTGCTCGCGCGCAAGCAACCCAACCCCCACCTTCCCTTCCCTTCCTCTCCCGGCCCCCTCCCCCCACAACCCAGACCCAACGAATATCTCAAATTATAAGTAAACAGTAAAAATGTCATCTTACTTTCCTTCGCGGTAGGATGCGGGCATATATGGCGAAAAAGGTGCAGATTATATTATGACCACGGCCGCGATACTATAACCCCCCACTTACCAAGAAGTAGCGATGGGCGATAGTCCAGAAGGAATTTCATACGTTTTATATTTAAACACATCAAAAAAGTAAGCAACAAAAACAGGTCTCTCCCTACCATTCTTGGAGCAACACAAGGTTCTAAAATAATCTTGACCATAGGTGGGCAGGGGGGTTGGGGGGTTATACCCCCCCCCAGAAAAAATTTCGGATTTTGCTGACACCCTCCCTAAATTTGGGGTAGTCGGGGACACCCCCCCCCAATTCGGCTCCTGGAGAAAAATTTTTAAGCGTTATAAAAGGGTTAAAAAAATTTTCCGCGTTTCGCGCGGAGAGTTAATTGTTCATTGACACTTTATCTTAGTTTTTCGATTACAAATCAATTATCCCGTTCAGTAGTTAAGGTATACAGTTTAATAAAACTACTATAAACTCTATATTATCCTTAAATTAACGTTTTAAACACATGTTTTAAACATGTAGGTATAAGAAACCTTAAATTTTGTAATAAGTATCATTTGGAAATAAAATTTCAAGAGTATTTTAGCGCCTTAAATTAAAAATTTTCTCCCCCGGGGGGCATTTTGCCCCCCCCGGACCCCCCTGACAAGGGGCTCCGCCCCTTGACCCCGCTGGGGGGCTCTCGCTCTCCAGACCGCCCATATCTAGGGGGCTGCCGCCCTCCAGACCCCCTTCATGGTTAGTAGTGCCCCCCAGACCGCCCCCCAAATGAAATCCTAGGCACGCCACTGCAAAGGCGGGGGGTCTAACCAGGGACGAGCCAGGGGGGGGGGGGGGGCGGGCGCCCCCCCCCGAAGGAGGGGCAGGAGGGAAAAAAAAAAGGGCGCGGGGGGGGGGGGGGGGCCGCCCCCCCCCCCCCCCCAGACGCCACAAAAAAAAAGAAAACAAAAAAAAAAACCCCCCCCCCCCCGCCCCGCCCAAAAAAAAAAAAACCTAACCACCCCCCCCCCAACCAAAGATTTTTCCTTCGCTTTGCTCAGAAAAAAAACAACGACAAAACAAAAAAACAAAAAAAAAACACAAAAAAACAAAACAACCCCCCCCCCCAATTCCCCCCAACAACCATCAAAAACCCAAAAAACCAAACCACCCTTTGGTTTACAAGGAGAGAGGCAAACAACTCTAGCATTCCTTTTTTGTAAAATCCAGGCTCTGTCAATGTGTCCTTTTTTTTACAAACCCAAACAACCAAATAACACAACATCCCCAATTAAAACCCCCCCCCCCCCCCCACCCCCCCCCCAACCCCCTCACAAACCCCCCCTTAAAATAAAAACCCCCCCCTGGCTACGCCCATGTATGTATATAATCTTTAATTAAATACAAGATTATGGATTAAAAAGTTTGTGATACTTCACTTTATAATCAAGACAATAATATTACTATTCTATTATTACGTAATTATTAAAAAAAACTATGATTTATAATCTAATTATAAGAATATATAAACACATTATTATTATAAGAATTAAAAAAATAAAATTTACAACTTGCAATAAGGTCTTATTTTAATTTTACACAGTTTTAAAGCATTTATAAGCTTGTTTTACCTTTTTTTACGCGTTTTAAGCCCATTTTAAGGCAGCGCGGAAATATTGGGTACACTACACCCCCCCTCAAAATTTGGGTCTTGCCGGATACCCCCTAAAATTTGACCCCCCTCCTTATACCCCCCAAAATCCGAGAGGCTGCCCACCTATGATCTTGACTAACAATTGAATGCAAAATAAAAAAATCTTATACAATTTACCAGGGACGTAACCAGGGGGTGGCGGGGGCGGCCGCCGCCCCCCCCCCGAAATGGTCGGACAGGGGAAAAAATAAGGATAGTGGTTGAGTGGGAGGGGGGGGGCGGCCCCCAACCCCGAAATGGTTGTCAGATAGTAAAATTTGGGGGTTTTTAGAGGCTAAAAATTTAAAGTTTTCTAGCAACTCGCTAAACGCTCGGCGCCAAACTATAAAATAACTTTAGTACTACAATTGACCCCAAAAAACCAAAATTTTTTTCCGCTTCGCTTCGCTCAGTGGTCACTTTCTTTAGTATACATACATATATCTCGCTATTTATCTTGCCTAATGCTAATCTTATTTCAAAGTTAGTACAATATTTTTTATAAGTAATAAGTACTACACAGAAAGCAAAACAAACAATCATATTGGTTGATTTATGTACCTCCCCCTCCTAATTTTCCAGCCGCCTATAGCATTGGCTCGGATTTTTTTCATATAGGTAGGTACCCTAAAAACATGGAGTCGAGATGCTGCTCATGTGCTTTGGTTTACAATGTGAGTGTAGCAAAGTTGGTCTGAAAGGTCTCTAAGTTCGTTTTTTTGTGAAATCCAGGCTATGCCAATGTATGCTAATGTAATTTTTAACTAAGAAAACGTGTTTTTACCGCTAAAAATATTGGATAATACGTTATTAAGCCAAAAACAGTGTATTATGCAGCTTTGACTACGTTTATTTCAGCTTTTTTAACGTTTTCAAAAACGAAGGGGGCTCCGCCTCCCCTCCCCCAAAATGAAACCCTGCGTACGTCCCTGCAATTTAACCAAATAAAGTTCACACCTGAAACAATTCCAACTATTCGATAGGGCAGCCCCAAAGATTGATGAAAAAGTTCAGCGTTTTCTATCATGTGGTCGAACATTTCCCACGACTTATTATCAAAAGGCGAACACAAAACAAATTGTTCCACCTAAAATGCAACTTTTTTTACTTCATTAATGCATACAATTGGAAAATTTCGCGTTCTCCCCGACCCCTCGAAATTGAAGGGTGGTGCTCCAGTTTTTTCTAAGTATACCCCACCAAGTACCCCATTTTTAGTGTTTTTAGTACTAAGACTTCCCAAATTTTAGGAGAGGGGGTGTCCGGGTTACTTCAAAATTTTAGGAAAGAGAGAGAGAGAATGTCGGCAGTTAGATTTTTGGGAGTATAGCCCCACCCACCTACACCCCCACCCCTGCCCACCCACGGTGCCACGAAAAAGTAAAAAAAAAAAGAAAAAAAAAAAACAAAAAAAAAAAAAAAAAAAAATAAATTATAAATTAAAAACAAAAGGGCTATAAAAATTATTTGTTTTTGTAATTTTTTTCTTTAAAACCATACATGGGCACGGGGGGTTGGGGGGGTTAACCCCCCCCCCAAATTCTGTGAAGGGGGGTTTAACCCCCCCACTCAGATGTGGGAGGGAGAAAAGGTTAACCCCCCCAATTTTGGAAAAATGAAGAAAAAAAATGTCTTTAAAATGACTTCTAACTGCCTCCAAACTTAAGTTTTGAGGTCAAAATGAATGTTTTAAGCAATAAAAAGCTCAAAAATGCTATAAAAAGGGCTTTTTGACCTAAAATTAGCGTTTTTTGCCTATTTTTCCTTCAAAATCGAAAAACGATATGGGTAAAATGCACTCCAGAAAAAAAACGATATGGGTATTTTGCGTTTCTCGGATTTTAACCCCCCCTTAATTTGGGGTTTAACCGCCCCACTCCGGACCAACTTGCCCATGTATGTTTAAAACCATTACCTTTTCAAACTGATGAACTCTAAAAATCCCCCTGGTGTCGCGCCCGTGACTTCCCACTTCCTGTCTGAAACAAGAGGACAATCCGGCGTACTTAATTGGCAATTGTTCTGTGGCCAGCCATTCGTCTCTAAAATTTTATTAAATCAAAATACATCAAATTTCAAATAAATAAAATTATTGTTTTAATAATGTTTTAAATTCGATTATATTATTAGGAAAGCCACTCGTCCAAAGTCAGAATGAAAAAAAAATTAAATATAATATTAAATCAAAAATTCTAGTTTTACGATTAGCAGAGTATCGTCCCAGTACTAAAACCGCTAATATTTGAAGATAACTACAAAAAATTTGGTGATTTACTGCGGCCGAAAATTTTTCCGGGTATACCTTTCCTTTATTTAATATACAGGAAGATTACCATGAATAGTTGACAATGGAAAGGGCGAGGGGTCAATCATAATGTATTCATAACTAACTGCGAAGGTACCTTTTTCATTGGTGACTCTTTTTTACAACATAATCTTAATCTGTGAAACTGGTAAAAAACTATGTAATCCTCAGTCAATATCCAGTCTTATTTTCAGTTTTTAATCACGTAATCCTCAGGCATTCTAAGCTAGTAGAAAAACTATACCAACCAATAAAATTAAAAACATTTTTAAAGGCTAAGATAAAGCTTCAAAAGCGCTCTCAGACAAAAGGTTTTCTAATTGATAACTTATTATTAGTTTAAAAACACATGGATCTAAAAGTTGATAGGTTGTATTTTTATTTAATTCTGTTGTTTTTACAGTGCTACATTACACGACAGCGTAATGTATTCGCACAATAAAATAAAACCTTTACACTACTTGCCGTACCAATAACGTTCGAAAACTTTAAAGTAAACGGTTATTGCAAATTTTTGCAACGTCATACAGGTTAAAAGCCATTATCGCAAATCTATTGGCTTACAGTATTACCATTTTGTAATCGGTATATAATTGTTGTAAATACTGTATTCGTTACAACGTGTATTAATTGTACTTTACTTAGTCTTTTTAAAATATCTTTAATTTCCCACTTTTATATTTGTTTAGTGTTTTCTTTTCCACTTACTTAATACTTCCGTACTTTTCTTAGTTACTTTCTTTTCCTTTATACTTATGTGTTTGTACATACTCGTACCTAAATTAAATTTGCTACAGTGTGTAAATAAATCATAAATGTGTTATTGGTACGGGTACAGTAGCGGAGGTAATCCTTGAATTTTTACTTATTGTTCTTTAATTTAGCGAATCCTTTGTTCCACATGGGTCAATTACCCATGGGTCGTCATTGCGGACAACCCCAGTGCACTCATCCGCACTGTCTTCCGTTGCTACAAGAGGAGGAGAGGCAGCGTCAGCGTCGCCTCCAGCATTTGCAAGAAACAGGGGCTGGGGATCTCCCTCCACTTTGCCGGAACCTCGCGATGTTTGTCGATCGTTCAGGTCCCAAACCTTGGGTAGTGCTTCGCGATCCCGATGAGCAGCACCCGTTGCTGGTCCCGATCGAAGCACACAGACCCCGACCTTCCAACGCCGCTTCGGCGTCGGCCAATACCATGCCCAATCTTGCAGCGTCTGCGGAAGAGTCCACCCAGGCGGAGGCCACGACCTCTCAGGTCTCTGCAAGTACAGCGAGTTTCTCCCAGGACCCTCAACCGAGTCGCGTTCAGATCACACACCAGATCGCGACTGATGATCCGGCAGAGGAAGAGATGGACGCTGGACCCTTCTACGATGACGACGATGATGATGAAGAAGGGTCCCCACAATATATGGATGAACAATAAAAATTTCTCTTCCCTCTGTCGCTACAAACACTAGTCTTCTGCAGTACTTGCTATTGACAAACACTCATCTTTATTCGCTAATCGTTGTTTACAAACATTTTTTTAAGAAGAACAATAATTTTTCAAGTGATACAGACTTTTAATTTTGCTCAAGCTAACCGCCACCGCTACCTCTGATACTTACCGATGATTTTGCTTACTAATTACGTGTATTTTTTATTTGTTGTATTTTTCGTGCCTTACTACCGTATTGTGATACCGTATACTGTGTACTTCTACTAGTTTTGTGTTCTTGTAATTGTTACTTGTAATTCCTTTGTATATGTGTATGTATATGTATTTCTTTTTGTGTGTATTTAGTTAAAAGAGGCAGAAATTTACCCAAGGTGGTTAGCCGCTAACTGCTACCACCACCTCATTATAAAAAGGGTTTTCTTTTCATAGGTAAGGTGCTCCGCTAGAAACTGCACTTCTTGCCACAGTCGGTATGCTTCCCTTAGCTGGGGACAGCTACGGACTGGTGGGGGAGGTGTGGCGGATAGCGTTGAGCAGTTTAGGGTCAATTAAATTAACAATATTAATTCATTCTTAAGTGGCCACTACACTCGCGTTCAATCACGTTTTCATTCAATTTAAACATTTTTAAAATATATTAATGTATGCGCTGTAATCAAATTACAGTAGCCCGCGCCTTTTGCCGCGCGTGTCAAAACAGTCGTTTATAGCAGCATGTGCGCTCCACGCGGTGCGTGGGCCCAGTGGGTTCCGTAATTATTGTTTGCGCTTTTATCTTGAAGAACAGTCGTACCTTCCTGATTAGGAACCCTTGTTGGCAGAACCAGCTTAGGTATTTATAGTTTTATTACCTTATTTATATTCGACGATACCCCATTGAGATGCCAACCGCTATAGTTGGTTTCGGCCAACTTAGGTAAGAATTGTGTGTTAAGTGGAGAGTTCACAGAGGCTGTCTGTGAATTCTCCTTTGAGATTAAGGCGAAACTTCCGAAGTGTCTTGGTGGAGTGGCTACGAAATTGGGTACAGGTATTTAGTAAAGAATTTTGCACGTAGCCTACCAATACAATTGGTAGTTTGTTTTTTAAATTAAGTTAAAAGGTTACATAAACCCTCGGTGGTGTGTCGTCAAGGACACCCACCGTTTTCGTAAAAATATCGTTGTTTTTTCAATCGGGTAAATTTCTACAAAATTAAATATTCAAAATATAATTCAAACCAAAGCCTCTAACTAAATTAGAAAAATAGTGATTTATAAATTTGTTCAATTTTCTTTAAATTTATTCTTTTGTTTTTAATTCCTAAAAATGTGTTTTTAATTGGCTAAAAAAACAATAGCCTTAGCGTTCCAAAAAACGTCTTAAACAAGTCTTTTTGTCAAAAACAAATAACTCAATTTGCTCAATGTGCGCAATAATTACCCTGCTCTTTTGCTCGCCGCAACGCGGTCTGTTACTCTCGTAATTCATTCATAAATAAACGCTTTGTGTAAACTGTTGTGTAACCTTTTTATCTCCGCAAGTAATCAAACTGCCAACGCAGCATTTAATCCACAAAACACGTAAACTAGGCACACACTGTGTACAAACAATTAAGCTTAAAAATTATAATTAAATATATTTAATACAAAGTCCCACACGACACATTGGAACCACGGAACCCAGTCCTTATTCCAATCCCTCACTTTTCCCCTCAACGAACCGTTAAAACTTGCTCTAGTAATTTTAATGTTTCGTTGAAAACTAATTCCCACGACGAGATTCACCCCTGTATTTATGCTGTTCTTTTCCCAGTTCGGTAGCTTCATATTTTTCAAGCACACCGTGGCTGAGGTCTTGAAGTAACTTTTTGAAGGACCTGAGCAAAGCTCGGGTTTGCAGACGCTATTCGTTTTCAACCCTGTTACTTCAAGGTTTCACCAATTAAATTACTTTGGTGAGGCTACCGAGCCCAGCGAACTAAATCGTGCATTACAACAATTTGCTGCAACTTTTTGCAGAAGTCTGACACCATCAGACTTCTCAAATTTAGCTTCGAAATTGTACTGGTATTTTTAATGTTTCATACCAGTCCCTTACCCACCGCTAGTTAAGCCAACGCTAACCTTTACTTCTCTTCCAATTTTTTGGAATATTCGTTCAAAATTTTAGCCCTAACTTTTTTAGTGGGAGCGAGACCAAATCGCTCTTATTTTTCTGCCCCAACACGGTAATGTTTCACCATATTCATTAATGTAAAACAGTATTTTCCTAAATTGGATTTGGTCCTCGCTTACATTTGGCAGCATATCGGATCTCGTCTACGTAGTAATATTTGAAAAGGAATTCGCAAGGAATTCCTCCTTTTCTCAACCTTCCCTACCATAACCCCACTCCGTGAACCGACTTGACCCCCCGGTCAAGAGGGTGTGTTGTGTGTCCCCTCACTACGTAAGATTAAACACTAAGGTCAAAATCGTAAAAATCGTGCAAACTTCTTTATTGTGTAATAACCGGCTGAGCCGAATTAAAAGGGTAGTACAGCATAGAGCTATTTAATAAGTACGATAAGTAATCTGTGTGTACCGGGCCGCAAGATCATCAATTTACTGGCTTGACCCTTGTGCGCCCGCTACAAATGGTTCTAATAAGAGCTTTTTTGTAAGTCTTAGAATCAATTTTAGTGAGCCATGTCATTGTTGTTGTCTTTGTATATTTTGATTTGTCAATGTTTTGATGTGTGGCATAAAGTCGCAATTTTAATGTTTTTTTGAAAAAAGAGATTGATAGAAACTGACTGAAAAATTACTAAAAATTGGTGATTTTATTTTAATATAGTAGTAGGCGAAAAATAAACCAAGCGTACATTTGCGGTTACAAGTATTTTACTTATAGTATGGACCTACCTAGCATAACAAAAATTGGGTCGGCGATCCCACCACGAAACATAGTTATTATTAAATTAAATGCTTTTTTTGTTTTATTTTTGAAATTAAAAATACAAAAAATAATAAAACATCTTTTTGAAAAATTTTATTCTTTTTAGCGTGCTTTTTTTATTAATTAGAATTGTTACAACACGTTTTTTTTACAACCGAAATAAATTTACATATGAGAAACTTTAGTTACGCTTAAAATAACTCAAAATAATGGTCAGAAATTAACAAAAATACTCAAAATTGTTTTAATATAGTTGTCTAATCTCCGGTTTCTAAAAAAATTAGGTACAAATCATTGATTTCATAACAAAATCTAATTTTGCGGCGGGACCGCGGACCCAAACTTTTGTAATGCTTGGTAGGTCCATTACTGTTTTGCGGCTACGTTTTGACTGAAAATTTTAAATAATTGAAAATTGAATTTACAAAGTTTTTGTTTACAAAAGCTGTATTTGTTTTGTTAGTTTATTAGAAATTTTAGTTTCTAATAAACTAACAAAACAAGTAAAGCTTTTGTAAACTTTAGTTGTTTTAGTGAGAGTAAGAAATTTTTGAAAACTGTTTTTGATTCAACACTATGGTTGAATTATTGGCATTTGGCTGACCTTGTAAGTGTGTATAGGAGACATGAGTGAATCAATAAAAAAATGTGCAGTTGTGTCGTTTTTTTTTAAATTAGAACACACATTTTTTTTAAAAATTCTTGTCTTTTCACAAAATACACAAAAATTAGTCAACTTTAGTTCTTTAAGCTCCATAGCTTTAAGAAACATTACTAATCACTAAACGGTTTTCATGTCAAGCGCGCGTTTTCTACCAGTCTGTTGGTCCTGAGCTGGCTGGATGTTGAAGAGGCTGTTACAAAATGTAATTTAAGTTAAACGTCGTGTTTGTATTGATTTTTTAGTTTCGTTTTCAATTTTTTTTATTAATATTAATTATAGTGTTTGCAAATTTTCTTTCTAATTTATTTTTATTCTTATTTATTATTGCCCCTAGATGTTAAGTGCTGCTGTATGTTTATTAGGTTTATGTTTAAATTAAAGTTAGTTGTTTTTTAAAATCAAACTGAACTAAATTTATTGTCATTATCCCAAATTGTTCATAATCCTATTGCTTTACAAATAATTTTTTTGTAATATTTTTCTTGAATCGTTTAATTTGCTACAATGTATTTCTATGGCGGAATATTTATTTAATTTATCATTTAATTGTCATAAACAAAATGAATAACCATAAATTTTGCTATGATAGCTGGTTATAAAAGATTCTACATGGTAATTAAAGAAGTATCTCTATTGGGCTCAAGTAAAGATCGACTGGGGCCCAGGTCCCGGCCCAGATTTGCCACACTGTCGGTGGGATTTTTTTTTCTTCTTTTTTCCCCCCAGAAAGACTATCTTGGTAAAAAGCTGGGGTAGTTTTTTCCCTTGAAAAAACTATCCCGCTAAAACATTAGTTAATCCTTTCCCCCTAGGTAAATTCTCTTCATCCTCAGTGTATTCTTTCCCCCTCGAAAAACTATACCGTTTAAAAGCCGGGATATTCTTACCCCCTTTTTTTATATTGTCGTTTGTTTGTTATAAATTTAACCTTGATTTTAAAGTTTTGCTTAGGCTGTTTAGGGAAACTAAAGTTTAAAATGGTTAAGGTAGTTCATGGGTTTTATCTTAATAGTTTTATGAATTTATCAAAGTATCATGATAACAAAATAACCATTTAATTTAATGACGTGTTTTTGAAGAATGTGCAGAATTAATATTATAAACTTTATGCAAATTTTTGAAGGGGAGAATGGGCTCCCTATCATAAGAGTACGGCACGAAACAGTACCACATAATAGTCCCGGGTTTCACAAAAGAGTACGCACGAAACAGTACTGGAACAAAAGAGTACGGAACAAAAGAGTATGGACGCAAAAGAGTACTGTGATATTGGGTGCAAAAACTAGCTGATTTTAGTGATTCAAATGGAAATTTGCATATTTAAGAAATCAATTTACGCATATTAAAGTATAATTTTTGGGCCGTGGTAATGTTGGTAATTATTTTTGTTCCATTCTCTTTTCTGTCGCGCTTAGGTTATTAGAAGTATGTATGCACACAAACGGTGTATAAAAATTATTGTGTAGTAAAAGATGGGCATTTCGGATTTATCTTAAATAAAAAAATAACTTTTTTTATTTTAATCGTATGTTCTTAAATGCTAATAAATCACGTTTTGACTTTTGCTAAAAAAATTAATCGATTAATAAAAAATTAATTAATTAAAAAATAATTATACACTTTTTTTAAAATAACAATCCAGAGTTTTTTGTTTTTTTAACTAAATCAAAGTTGTTAATTATGTTATGTGTGTTATTAAGTTATCATGCTCTGAAAAAACGATGATTAAAACTAAAAAGTCAGAATCCGCGCTTATTATTTCATCCTCCAATTTATTTAATTTTAAAAAGTTTATGTTATTTTAGCCATTTTTTTACAATTATTTTTTTGTATTTATCATTGTTTAGAAATTTTGAGACGGCAAAAAATAAGAAAAATTAAAATATTACTCTTTAATTATTATTATTATTAATTTAAAAAAACTCGCGCCCAGTGTGTTTAAAAAAATTCCGCACGCCCCAAAAACGCGCGCCCCCGGCTCCACAGGGAACATGTTTATTTGTTATAGGCCCAAATAAATCATGTATTCTACCCTAATTAAAAAATATAATCAGTTCTGAAGTTAAACATGCTTATTTGTATAACATATCTTGGTTTTATGATGCATACAAAACAAATGAGAACGTTACAGTTTTAAATTCTGCAATAGATTTTAAAACTGATTTTTATTAAATATTTATTTTTTGCTTAATAAAACTGTTTTTGCTTTTTGGAATTTCCGTCAAAACTGTTTTTAAATTAATTTTTCACTAAATTTCTAAAAACTTTATAAAAATATTCCTAAAAGAGAAAATAACTTAAAACATTTTTCAAGTTAAATATGTTTCAAATCGTTTATTTAAGCATAAGAAACCTTGAAGGAACATGAGCCAACTGCAGATAGTAGGAAGGAACATTAGTAATGAGGCGTAATTTGCTGGCTACGATTTGCTTAATTTCTTTTTTTAAATAACTTAGTTTTTACAAAACAGAAAAAACCCAGGGCTTAGCTACCAGTAAATTTAAAAAATGTAAAAAAAATTTAAAAATTAAAAAAAAAGTTTTAAAATGTACCTGCGGTAGGCACGGTCACAACTATATTTACTCAAATTAAACAGCTCAAGGGGCTTACAGTGGCGCTAACACTCACTATGTAGTTACATGAACAAAGAACTTTATTAAATGATCTATTAAAAATAGAAGAGTTTGCTGTATAAAACGCTGCTCATAAATTTTTATCATAATAAAGTTAAGCAGCTGTTAGTAGTAATAGTTTTAACATTAAGTTATTTTTTCAGTACTCTTTTGTGCCAGTACTGTTTTGAGTCAAACGCAAAACGTGAATATCTTACTCTTTTTTGCCAGTACTCTTTCGTGCCAGTACTGTTTTGCGTCAGAGTCGCGTGGTGTAGCAAACGCAATTCACACAGGACTTTTATGTGCCATACTGTTTTTTGACGGTACTGTTCTGTGGCGTACTATTTCATGCGTACTCTTTTGCGAAACCCGGGACTATTTTGTGGTACTGTTTCATGCCGTACTCTTATGCGTCGGCCCCAGGGGAATGAATATAGCAGTAAAAACTTTCTCCTTGATTATAACAAAATTACAAACAAAATTAAAACGGTGAGTAAACATCCTTTAATGGAATTTATTACAAAAATATAGGTATTTAAGCTAATAAAGGTACAGCTATTCAAATTATTTTAAGTTTATATGATTTTAAAATTAAAAAAGGATGGAGGAAAATCTATCCTGGTATATTCTTTCTGCAGGGGAAAGATATTACCAGGGGGGAAAGAATATACCAGGATAGTTTTTGCAGGGGGAATTTTTAGGAGGGAAAGAATATCCTATAAAGAAATTTTTTGAAGTTATATAGCCACATGTTGTTCCATTTTTTTGATAGTAAACTTTCTAGACGGAACATAAAAAGCAGGCACTTATTTATATACTATGCTCTGTCTTTTTATATCCACATCAGCAAGTTATTAAAGATCCCACGACGAAGTAATCACCAGAACTTTCACAAAGTTTTATAAGGCAACTATGAAACGCGCTATAACAGCTTATATGAGCAGCCTGTGATTTTAAGCTAAATAAGTTGAAGCTAAAAGCTGAAGCTAAAAATAAGATAATATTTAACTTATACATAACCACTATCTCAAACAGTACAAACAAATGTGAACTCATTGCTTGCCAGTGATTTCAAAACAACACTTAAGCAAACAAAAAAGTCCACACTGATGCACATTGGAATCCACTGAAAGTCAAGGATGCATTACAAATTAAAATGAATCAACGTGAAGCTCCTTGTCCCCAGCAGGTTCCAGTTGGCGTTTCGTGCATTAGTCTTAAACGCCCTTGGTGTTGCACTCTGACAGCCACACTTTTTTCTACCCCAGCCCTGGCCCCAGCCCCGGCAAACGCAATTTTCTTTACCCCGGCCCTGACCCCGGCAATATAGCTGTCAAGTCATCCGGGCAAACCGGAGTAAGGACCCCTAAGAATATAAATTTTAAAGCACTTCTTACAATTTTAGATCGTGATAAATATATAGGATTTTATTTAAAGAGCTTATGTCATCGCTTCAATAGGATGATATTTATTTTTTTATATTTTAAAATTTTATTAAAACTCTATTTTAGGATTCTAAGATTCCTTATTTTAGATTCCTTAACTCTTAGATTTTTTATTTTAATAATGAGTCGTTATTCTAAAAATTTGAAGACTTCTTGAGCATTAAAAACCATTTTGTAGATTTTATTTACAAGATTAGGGTTTGACAATAGAAGTCCATTCATGAGATGTATATGTGACCCCTTGATTTGACTGGGAACGTGCACACAAAAATTACAAAAGAAAACCCTACTTTTTAGAGAGTCCCCCTGCCAGTTTAGGGAATTTCCTAAAAGAAGATTACAAAATATTAGATATAAGTGAGGACTGACACCTGTCAGTTCCTTCAAATATTACTGGAATCCATATCCAGAGAAATCGGTAATATGAAGAAAGTAAATGGCTGTCATAGAAGATTTTTAGTAGAATAAGTATAAATGATTTGAAATCTTAAGGTTATGGGTTTAAAAATTAGGGATTTTGGGCTGAGGTTTCTCAGCCTTTCAAACATAGAGAATGTATTCAGCCCCAGTGCCTGGACCTAATAGTCTATGTGTACCAATCAAAAGGCACAGCCTTTTTTATGGAAATCCTGTGAAACATTAACAAGCTCAGTCTAAGATTTACAAATAAATGACGTCAAGAATAGCTGCACACGCTAGTTGGGCGGCTAGGTAAAAATCCCCGAAAGGTATTTGGAAGGTTTTTGTGTTGTACAAAATGAATATTGTAAGTTTTAGAGGACTGAGAGATTCAGTCCCTTGCAAAAAAACCAAATATTTACTACCGTAAAAACTGGTCACCTTGCAAAAGGATTGTTCATTTGGAAAATCACCTGAAATTATATAATGAAGTTGTATAAAATTAATCAAATGGGTTTGCTAAAGTTGAATACCCATCTGGCATTATTAGGGGGTCAAATAGGGTTTGACCCTTTCAAATATTCCAATACATTTATCAAGTTTGAGTGTTAACTGGACATTTGCCATTGTTATAATTTAGACAAAAACACTATAGTTTTTGAGAAACATAAAAGGAAAAGGTTGAAAAAAAAGGTAATTTTACTTACGATTGGTCGCAAGCCAATCCTATTTCAAAAAGTTGACAACAATGATCAGGTACACTGCAATCCTGAATAAACTAAGTTTGACGTTTAGATTTCTGTAAGTGAAAAATATAGTAATATCCTGAAACATTGATGCAACAGGTTATAAACTGCAACAAAAAGAGTTTATTAGACTGGTTGAAAGACCAGTCTCTTCAAATATTCCAATTGGAAAAGCTTTGGAGACAAGGGCAGTGGAATGATGACCCATTGTTGAAATATACAAAAATTATATTTTAAAATGGAGCAACATTAGCGTGATGAGTTTGCAAATGAAAACTAATTAAAATATTAAAATTAGCTTACCACCTCCAATATTCCTTCGACTATTGTATGTTCACTGGGGTTGATCTTCTCGGCTGTAGTACTCCATCTCACGAGAGTGGGGCCATCTGAGTCAGCTGTGGGTGGAGTTGGCCATGTCTGTTTTCTGGAATTCCTCCAAGCGATCTTTTGTCTGGCCAGCTCAAGGAGGGAGTTGATGTTTATTGCTGCATCCAGTGAGTGGGAATTGAGAAGTGAACTTAAGGTCACCAGCAATCAGCTCTATTCCCCTTTTGTTTGTGATTAATATAGCGTTAATAAGGGGCAATTATATGATATATTTAACCTAAAGAATGAGCAAAAGGTAAAAGCCTCTTATTGTCAATATTACAACTACACAAGTGATTTTAAACAACATTTTATTTTACATAACTTTACACTAAAAACAACTAGTTTTAACATAGCTTTAGACTAGTAATTTAACCGCTAATGACAGTTCATTGCGAATAAGAACACACGATTTGCATGTTATAACGCACGAAAACAAGAGGACATGTAATAGCTTTTAGATTAATAAAAACTTAGCTAAAGATTACTATTTTTATTAAAAAGTCACTCTCCCTTGGTTGATTTGAGGAATTATTTTCAGCTATGTCCTGGGATTAAATAACAACCCTTGGCTTAAAGTTGTCATTATGGTTTTTTTGTCAATGTGCAATTACAGAATCTGGCGGCCTCAGGTCGGTTCAGCCAGCATTGGAATTTTACTGTGAAAAAATAATAGAGTTAAAATGGGTAAGTCTCACAAAGTCTCTGACAAGGTTAGGCCGGCTCCCTTACAAAAAATGAGGAACCTTCTATGTCTCACATACATACATAAACACAATCGAGGTTTTTAAGCAATCTATTTGGCCCAGTGCGATCCTAATGGACAGCCTGGCGCGCATTTAAAAAAACATTCATAAATATAACAATAATTACAATAAAAGTTAAGTAAAAACTATTAAAAAGATAACCTGACTTTAATAGTTCCTTTTTGATCTTGTTATCCTGCAATAGTTTTGATTCTCCACTTAATTACACACCGCTACAGGTACTACACAAGAATGTCAACTATGCTAAATATTTGAAAGTGTTCCTCCATGTGGCGAGATCCAAAGCTGCTCATTGGCTGATTCACACTGAAGCCACACCCACAGAGACAGGGGGAAGAGCGCGATGCGCCTTTGGATTTTTTTGCACCTAACACACCGCCTGATTGAAAGAGCGCATGCGTGAGTGCAATGGTAAACGCACACACAGCCGCCCTGAGTTTTTGACATAACGGCTCAAGACGGCTGATTGACAACATAACTGAACGACTGCTAGGCGAGGGAGGAGCGAGGGAAAATAACCCCTTTAAGAACAAAACCAATGTTAAAATGTATGTTTTAACATTACTTAACACATTTTTATGAGCTTTTTAATGCAATTTTTGACCCATTTTATAAAATATTTAAGGTGGTTTTTAACCGAAAAGGTGCCCATTTGGAACTTATAACAAATGAAAATGACAACTTTTAACCGGGGGTTTAGCAAGGGCTACGGGGGCCATCTCCCCCGCTGCATATACAATAAAAATCAGAGTTATTATAATATCATTGTTTATATAAAAGATATATATCCCAAGAGAATTTTTAGCTATGTGTTTAGTAAATTGGTTAACTAAATTTAAAGGGAAATGATGCACATTTTACTTTTTGGTGCAAACTATTTTCTGTACACCCAATAAAATTTTTCTCGCACAGCGATATTTTGTATGCCAAACTTTTTTGGGGTTACCTACATTTGGGGTTGTAAAAATGGTAATCATCGTGTGAATTGAGCTAAAATTTATATTTTTGAGATCAGCGTGTTGAAAGCTTTAATATGAGTACAAACAAGACGGTGTTACAATAAATATATAAAATGACCCCTAAATATTTTTGGGGGTACATTGTGAGTGGTAAAAATGGGTAAACATTAAGTGAATCGAGTTAAAAATAAGTTTTTGACATCAGCGTGTCGAAAGCTTTGATATGAGTACAAACATGACAGTTTTATAATAAAATCACCTCTTAAGAATTTTAGGGGACATTGATGGGTGCAAAAATGGGTAACCACTGAAGAAAATTTAAAAACCATATATTTTTAAACCAGTACGTTGAGAGCTTTCATATGAGTATAAACAAAAATATATAATAAAAGAAAAATGAGACACTTAGAACAAACTGCTTGTAAAAAAAGGTCCCATTTAAATGGGACCTGGTCCCATTTAAATGGGACCATTCGATTTTGGTCCCATTTAAATTGGATCCCATTTAAATAAGTCCCATTTAAATGGGATCCCATTTAAATAGGTCCCATTTAAATGGGACTTATTTAAATGGGATCCCATTTAAATGGGACTTATTTAAATAGGATTCCATTCAAATGGGATCTTATTTAAATGGGACCTATTTAAATGGGATTCCATTTAAATGGGATCAGGGAAGGGAAACAGAAGAAAGAAGAAAAACAGGGAGTAGGCTTTCTAAACTTGTGAATGAGGTTTTTTAAACTACTTTCCGCTTCAAACAAGAAAAAGTAAGTTTCATTATTGATTGGTTGAAAAAAATAGAAGATTACACCAAAATACCAAACGTTGTAGCTGAATTCGTTTTTTTTTTGAAAAACACTCCTTTTGTATTAGCGATTGGAAATCAATTGACATCAAAATTTAAATTTTTGGCTGCATGCATTGACTTACTTTCAGCAAAATATCATTAAAAATCTTCTTTTATGGCCAACTGCAAACTGGTGTCTTGCTTTATTAATTAGGTTACCCGTCTTTAAAATAAACACCTTAAAACAAATCACATGAGTGAATTATTAGATTTAAACAATCAGTACCTAAAAGTCTGTTAAGTAATGCTGTCCCTTGATTGTTGAGTGTGTGTGGATATATTAGGTAAAACATGTGCGTGGTTATATTAAGTAAAACGGAACGCATAAGCCTAAGTTATTATCGCGCAAAAAACCAAAATTTACCGTGCTTGTCTGAAAAAGAAGACGCGCAAAACATAAGTTGCCTTATTTCGTTTTTGTAAGACACTGACTAGTTGCAACTTTGTTATGTGTTTGTTTCTGAAGCTAGTCGCATATCCAAACTATGGTTGATTGAATTATATTTGGTTGACATTGTAATAATATAGGCAGGCATGAGCGGACCGCAGACATGAGCGGACCAATTAAAATTGTGCGGTTATGACTTTGTTTTTTGTTTTAAAACCTTTTTACAAAATATACAGAAATTAACCAAATTTAGCCCTTAAAAATATGCATTTGGGTTTCAAATTGAGTAATTTTATAAATAATTTACTAAATAAGAGTTATGATCTTTATTAATAAATCTTTGTTTGCTAAAAAATTTGAATAGTTGTTAAATAGTCGACTCAGTACTGCAATTATCGAGGTAATTTATTTGCATATAGTCTTTTAAAAAGTATTGAATTTAGATAATTTTAATTAAAGTAATTTGGAAAATTTTAATTTAAGCTAAGTAAGAGTAACAGTAATTTGACCCGTTTTCTGTAATTAAAGTAAAAAAAACGGTCAAATATCATTTAAGTAAATTAAATTGACGGGTAAATTTTATTTTATTAAAGTAAAAGTACGTGTTGGATGTGCACTGCCAAATCTGATGCCAAACCGCCGCTAAACTGCCGCTAAATCGCTGCCATTTAGGAACTAAAGCGTTAACACAATAATATGTAATTGAATAATATTATGCTCATATTTACATCTTAAAACAATTTTTTGTAGTACAAAAAATTACTAATTTTTTTTATTACAAAAAATTAAAAGCAAAACCAACATGTTTTTCTTCAGGAAGATCATCTTTTTTAAAAGGTAGTTATAATCAAACTATAGCCTATTGCGTTGTGAGGTATATTGCTTGTAACATCATAGCTATGAATAGAAAACTGTAAAATTTACTGTGGGACCCAGCTAAAAAATTTTCACAAAAAATATAGGTGTACATTTGCACCTAAAATCATTAAGTGTATGTGTGATTGCATTGCCAGTACATAAACAGTTTGAGTGGGAAATACCAAAATACAAGGTGTTTTTGCAGAACTTTTTAACTATAAGGTTAAAGAAAACAAAAATTAAATA